>CVRI01000043.1:666342-705042 GCA_900005825.1 Clunio marinus | reverse complement strand
AAGTACATAGCAAAGAATGATTTACAAGAATTTTTTTTTATTTTCTTAAAAAAATAAAGAAAATTTTAAGTCCCTTAAGTTATAATGGTAGGAAGTATTCTAATAAGTTTTAATTCTATGTGCATCTGCTAATTTTGTATTAACTTCTGGATTCTGGAACTGACCGAGATTTGAACAAAGTATTGCTTGAGGATCAAATGATGTCAGATAGTCTATCCAATATTCGTTTCCAGGATAAGAATTCCCATCCCATGCATATGCAGCAACAATCAAACACGACTTGAATTCTTCAGGAAGTAATTGAGCAACATACCGAAATTGGTTGAATATTGTTAATTGTTTGTCTGCTATTCCTTTGAAATTAATTTGAATTGAAGAATCTTTTCGATTAACTTCTATTGAAGAAATTTGATTTTTGTTCGAGTAACAAGAATAAATTTTCATATCAACAACTGGTAAATAAATCGCGCACAGATATTCAAGTTTCTTGGGATCGAATGTGCTATCGAGATAATCTAATACTGCAGTAACAATGAGATTACAAATCGTTGCTTCAGGAACTGTTCCTTTCCATACTCCCGCTCCAATTGGTGGCACACTGACAACAACTTTACTTTTATATTCAATACCACGAGCTACTCCTTCTTCAATTAAAGGGATGACCGAAAATGACAAACGCTTTTTCAAATACTTCACGTTGATACCTTTGACATAAATTCCATCATAAATGTTTTGTTTTTTATAAACATCTGATAATGCTGGAATTTTTCCTTCAGGAAATGCTTCTGGATAAACGTTTAATATCCAAAATAAATCAGCTTGATGAACACCACTGTCGAATTTTAAATTATTTGAGTCTCGTGGAAAAAGAAATCTGTGCTCCATAAAATTTTCTTTCTCCAAACGGGCTCCAACAAGACCACAAAGAATTCCTTGGGAAATGAAATCATCAGATGTTTGAAACGGTTTCCCCAATGATCCATCAGAAACAAAATATGTGGGAGTTGACATTGAAATTAGTGACGATAGAAGAATTTCATCATATGACAAATATTCACGAAGATACGGAAAGTTATCCCCTTTGTCTTCTAATGTTGCTGCAACAAATTTCCACATATTGGCTACTGTTTCAAGCTTAAATGGTGTAGATCTCATGACGGTACGATCGTCCTTCATAAAAAAAACAATTGGTCTTTTAAACAAAAGTCTCTTAACGAGATCAGGTGCCTTCATATCTTTATAAATTTCTCGATAGTTTTTTCCTTCTCTTCCTGGTAATTCCATCATGAATTTCATGAATCTCTCCATTAGAATAAAAACTTCTCTTGCAAGAAATGGCCTTGTACCTTGAGCCATTTTAACAAAATCCCGTTTAGTCCTTCCATCAGAAATCATATGGGTGAAAACATTCTTTTCACGTTTAAAAACTTTCGGCGCTATTTCTTTAAGTTTACTTTTAAAAGAGTTCCATTTAGTTTCAAGCTCATGAAACTCTTCATCATATTTCTCAAGACCTGATAAAAAAATGCATAATCATTATTTAATTATTGAAATTTAAATATGTTTAGAAAGAAAGAAAATTTACCTTCTTGCATGACTCAGAAAATATTTACAATGCTTGGTGTTTGAGATTTAACCACAAAATGAACCAAAATACAAAACATTGAAGTGAAACATCAAACATCGTTCAGTCAAGGTTCAGATCTATGTACCTAAGTACATAGCAAAGAATGATTTACAAGAATTTTTTTTTATTTTCTCAAAATATTGAAAAATTTTATAAATCCCTTAAGTTATGATGACAAGAAGTTTTCTAATAAGTTTTAATTCTATCTGCATCTGCTAATTTTGTATTAACTTCTGGATTCTGGAACTGACCGAGATTTGAACAAAGTATTGCTTGAGGATCAAATGAAGCTAATCCATCTATCCAATATTCGTTTCCAGGATAAGAATTTCCATCCCACGCATATCCAGCAACAATCAAACACGACTTGAATTCTTCAGGAAGAAGTTGAGCAACATATCGAAATTGGTTGAATATTGTTAATTGTTTGTCTGTTACTCCTTTGAAATTGATTTTAATTGAAGAATCTTTTCGATTAACTTCTATTGAAAAAATTTGATTTTTGTTCGAGTAACAAGAATAAATTTTCATATCAACAACCGGTAAATAAATCGCGCAAAGATATTCAAGTTTCTTGGGTTCGAATGTGCAATCGAGATAATCTAACACTGCAGTAACAATGAGATTACAAATCGTTGCTTCAGGAGCTCCTCCCTTCCATACTCCCGCTCCAATTGGTGGCACACTGACAACAACTTTACTTTTATATTCAATACCACGAGCTACTCCTTCCTCAATTAAAGGAATAACCGAAAATGACAAACGCTTTTTCAAATACTTGACATTGATACCTTTGACATAAATTCCATCATAAATGTTTTGTTTTTTATAAATATCTGATAATGCTGGAATTTTTCCTTCAGGAAATGCTTCTGGATAAACATTGATTATCCAAAATAAATCAGATTGATGAACGCCACTGTCGAATTTTAAATTATTTGAGTCTCGTGGAAAAAGAAATCTGTGCTCCATAAAATTTTCTTTCTCCAAACGGGCTCCAACAAGACCACAAAGAATTCCTTGAGGGATGAAGTTTTCAGATGATTGAAAACCTGATCCGTCAGAAACAAAATATGTGGGAGTGGACATTGAGACAAGTGATGACAATAAATTTTCATCATACGAAATGTATTCACGTAGGTAAGGTGAATCCTCATCATATTTATCGAGATTTTTTGCAATCTTTTGCCATGTTACCTTTCCTGATTGACTCTTTGGTTGATTTATACGCAGAACGTTGTAATCATTAGCACCGATAAATACAAGTGGTCGTTTCATTATCAATCGCTTTATAAGTTGAGGAGCTTTGAAATCCTTATAAATCACTTTATAATTTTCCCCTTCCTGACCTGGTAAATTTTTCATATACTCCATGAAATTTTCCATCAGATCGTATATTTCTTTGGACAAAATTGGCCTTGTACCTTGGGCCATTTTAACAAAATCCCGTGATGTTCTTCCATCAGAAATCATATGGGTGAAAACATTATTCTTACGTTCAAAGGCTTCCGGTGCTATTTCTTTAAGTTTACGTTTAAAAGAGTTCCATTTAGTTTCTAGCTCATGAAACTCTTTATCATATTTCCCAGAATCTGTTAAAAAAATGCACAATCATTATTTAATTAATGAAATTTAAATATGTTTAGAAAGAAATAAAATTTACCTTTTTGCATGGCTCACAAATTAATTACAATGTTTGGTGTTCGAGATTTAATCACAAAATGAACAAAAAAGCAAAACAGATGTAATATTTATACGTCTGATGTTTATTTAATGATTTAACGAAAAATTAATTCACAACTTTCTGTTATATGATCATTATTGTTTGAGTAAGATTCAGATTTTTTCGTAGATTATTTCTCTAGTTTTACTTTTTAAAGAGTTCCATTTAGTTAAAGCTCATCTCAAACTCTTTATCATATTTTTCAAAATCTGCTTAAAAATACAAACATTATTTAATTATTGAAATTTAAATATATTTCGAGAAAAATGTTTTACCCTTTTGCAAGTCTCAGAATATAATTACGATATTTTTGGTGTTTGAGATTTAATTACGAAATTAAACAAAATGCAAAACATTGAAGTGAAACATCAAACATCGTTAAGATCAATGAACGTGTAGCAAAGAATGATTTACAAGAATTTTTTTTTATTTTCTCAAAAAAATAAAGAAAATTTTAAGTCCCTTAAGTTATAATGGTAGGAAGTATTCTAATAAGTTTTAATTCTATGTGCATCTGCTAATTTTGTATTAACTTCTGGATTCTGGAACTGACCGAGATTTGAACAAAGTATTGCTTGAGGATCAAATGATGTCAGATAGTCTATCCAATATTCGTTTCCAGGATAAGAATTCCCATCCCATGCATATGCAGCAACAATCAAACACGACTTGAATTCTTCAGGAAGTAATTGAGCGACATACCGAAATTGGTTGAATATTGTTAATTGTTTGTCTGTTACTCCTTTGAACTTGATTTTAATTGAAGAATCTTTTCGATTAACTTCTATTGAAGAAATTTGATTTTTGTTCGAGTAACAAGAATAAATTTTCATATCAACAACTGGTAAATAAATCGCGCACAGATATTCAAGTTTCTTGGGATCGAATGTGCTATCGAGATAATCTAATACTGCAGTAACAATGAGATTACAAATCGTTGCTTCAGGAACTGTTCCCTTCCATACTCCCGCTCCAATTGGTGGCACACTGACAACAACTTTATTTTTATATTCAATACCACGAGCCACTCCTTCCTCAATTAAAGGGATGACCGAAAATGACAAACGCTTTTTCAAATACTTGACGTTTATTTGCTCTTCATATATATCATCGTAGATTTCCATTTTTTCAGCAATTTCTTCAAGCGTTGGAATTCTTCCTTCAGGAAATGCTTCTGGATAAACATTTCCAATCCAAAAAGCATCTGTGTGATGAACACTGAAAAAAGAATCATCTTCTGAATCTCGTGGAAAGACAAATCTATGTTCCATGTATGCCTTTTTCCTTAATCTCGCTCCAACAAGACCACAAAGAATTCCTTTAGGCAAGAAGGGATTTTCAGATATCGCATCATGTTTTTTCACAGATCCGTCAGAAACAAAATATGTGGGAGTTGAAATTGAGACAAGTGCTGATAATAAAATTTCATCATACGAAATGTATTCACGGAGGTAAGGTGAATTCTCGTCATATTTATCTAGGTTTTTTGCAATCTTATCCCATTTCACCTTTCCTGATTGAATTTTCGGCTGATTTATTCGTAGAACGTTGTAATCATCATTATTGCAAAATACAAGTGGTCGTTTCATTAGCAATCGCTTTATAAGTTGAGGAGCTTTGAAATCCTTATAAATCACTTTATAATTTTCCCCTTCCTGACCTGGTAAATTTTTCATATAGTCGATGAAATTTTCCATCAAGTCGTATATTTCTTTAGAGAGAATTGGCCTTGTACCTTGGGCCATTTTAACAAAACTCTTTTTTGATCTAGTAGATGATACCATGTAGCAAAAAACATTATCTCTTCTGTCATACGCATTTGGTGCTAAATCTTCAAGTCTGGATATAAAAGCTTTCCACTTTTTACGCATCTCGTTGAATTCTCCAAAATAAAGAACATTTTCAATGAGACTTCTGAAATGCGATTTACTATTATCCATTTTATTTCAGTACTTCAATATTGAAACATAATAACTATGAAATATGTTGCTACGTAAAATTTACTATGCGAAGAAACAATTCTTCATTCTTCTAGGTAGCACAATCCAAATCCAAATTTTACACTGAGCTTATAAGGTTGATTTTAGCGAACTCATTTAAACATTATGTTTAAACATTAATACAAAGCATTGTCTAAAAACTGACATTCGTGCCCCCATACAAAAGCTCATCACAAGGGTTGCGCAACTTTAAAAGTTTAGTCTGAAGCGGGAGAATTCAAAATTTTAGCGATTTTAATAAGATTATTGAACATATGCAAGAAAAGTTTTAAACAACTTGAAAATGAATAAAAGAATAATTCTCCATAATTATTAAAATTTAAAAACATTTTTAATTGCTGGTAATAGAAATGGTATTACATGAAAGGGATCAGGATAGTTTTGCGTCTTTTGGTGTTGAATCAAAGCTATTCAAGTCATTTTGTCGCTTGCTTCGCAATGTCATAAGCTATAAAACTTTACATTCTTAAGATTTCGTGAGAGACTTATTGTTTTACTTTTCTTCAAACCTGACTTAGAGCTCATTCAGTTTTATCTCAACTCTCACAATTCAGAAACATTTTCCTATATATAAGATAATATTTCAGACAAGTGTTTCATTTATCAATCAGATCCTTCATATTTTTAAGCTTTTTCATATCGGTAACAAGGTAGAAAAAAGAAGATTTTAAAAGTCAGTGTGATTGTTCAACTGAAGTTATACAGTCAATATTTAGTCAGCAAAACGTGCAATTCAGAACGATTAATGTGCAATTTAGAAGTGCATTAATGCACTAGGTGGATATTTATAAACACCATAATTTTATTTGTAATCAGTGTTTTTATAAAAGGTTAGAGAATTTAGGTATTTCTTTATTTTAACAAACATTTTAATGTAGAAGGGGTTTATACTTTAAATGTTTAAAATCTTAGATTAAGATTTTCGCATTGAAAGTTTATCATGCTACAAAACAAAGAAAATAAAAAATTATCTTATTAAGTAAATTTTGCTGCAATTTAAAGAATCTAATAAAAGAATATTTAATCTGTTTAAAACAAAGTCATAAATCATAAAGATTAAACAGTGAGGTAAAAGAAGTGTCTTGTTATTTAATAAACAAAATTAAAACATTCGTCTAAGTAAAGAAAAATCGTTTTTTGGATATTCAATGTTCCCGCATTCAATGAAAAGAAAAACTTTTGAATGATTTTCAATATTTTCCTAGGTTTTAAAATCGAAAACTACGGGAAATGTGTTAATTAAAATCAACCGTAGTTGTTCAAGAAATTCTTGTCAATAGCATAAATATTACATGTGAGATATAAAAGTTCTTGAATAAGCTTAAAAGAAATAATATTAATGTGTCCAATGATTGACACTTTCAATTGAAATTGTTTAAAGATTTTGTTTTAAAAAAGATTACTAAAGCTTCTTGCGATGTTTCGATACTGAAGATTAGTACAATTAGTCACTGAAACTAAGAATGCAAATGAATACTAAGAAAACTTAATCAAGGGTTTTGTGTATCAGCGACATTCATTTAATAGCTTTTCTTAATTAATCTTTAATAAGACTTAGAGCAGCTACTATAAATTTAATCTTTTTTTGAGAGTTATTTTTACCAGCTCCGATAAGATATTGGAAACTTTATAAAAAGAATCAAAAATATTATTTTTATCATACTAAGTGCGTGAAAATACTTGTCATGGATTATCAAAACATAAGAAAACTCTGAGTGGAAAATAAATAAAACAATAAATAAATGAAATATTTGTTAATTAAGGCGGAACAAGTGATTCTTAACAAGTTACTCATTTATTTTAAAGAATATCTATTGGAGTTATTTATATTTACATTTCAATTTCGCGTGCTCTAATATATTTGAAATTCGAATTTATTGTTTCTAGAAATTGATTAGTAACATCGTGTGCACGTTAATAATCAACCAACAAAGGTGATTTGAAGATTTCCACAATCAGATTCACTCGATAAGCTTGACTTGATCATTTCTGTTGTGGTTTATGTGAATAAAACCACATAAAATAAAGCACGATCCAACGATGTTGACCGCAGTTTGATGCCAATCTAATTATTAGATCACTCGTTTATGACACTTATTTATTTTTCATATTTATCAAAACGTGTTTTCATTTAATTTACAATAACTTTAACAACAGAAATCTTTCACGTCACCAACGAAAGCACGACCTTGAAATTCTACGTAAATTCATAAGTTTTTCTACCGAGAAATTTTAAATTTAATCGATTTTATTTGGTTTTCAGTGGGATTATTTGTTTATGCTTCATATTTATCATTGAAACGTGAATTTCACATTGTCTGAAACCATCTGGTTTAGTTTTCTTTAAGGAACTTTAAGAAAATGATTTAAAACGCTTATTTTCACACATCATCATTTAACGCGCATTTCAATTGGCGGAATTAAGAATCGACAACATTCAGAGTTTTGTCACGCTTTTAAATATGATTTTTTGAGCTTTTCATCGTGTGACGACCAAGTCATTATATCATCATCTTAACTATCCCAGCTGATAGCTTTGAGTCCATATAAATTAATGAATATTAATTGAATTCATTTTATTATTGTTTCATTTATTTGTCTCAAATCAGTAGCGAGATGAGTCTACTCGAAGAGACATATCGTAAAATTGACGAAGAGGGAATTCTGAACATGGCATTTGAGAACACAGAAGTGGAAGGAGAAAGTGACGGATTCAAGTCGAATGAGAAGAAAACTAAGAGTGCATTGGAGCCGTGAGTTACATTTTTAATCCTTCTTTAAATTTGCTATATCATTTTTGTCAATATAATTGTTTCAATATCATCCAACGACTCCCATTTATCTTATCACATTCAAAATTTAAATGACTTAAATTTCATCAATTTGTTTCTTTGTGAGCTTGAAGATGAAATTGAGTTTAACAAAATAATTTTTTTATTTTCATTTTGATAGAAAATTTGTGAAATCAAAGAATAAAAAGATTGAGAAGCCTTCTCTACCTGCTGTTTCCTATTGGAAGCTTTTTCGCTTTGCTACACGATTTGAAATCTTTTTGGTGATTCTGGGAATAATTTGCGCAAGTATTGGATCGCTTGGTTTACCTTACGGCATGATTTTGTATGGTGAATTCACAACGATTTTGGTTGATCGTGAGATACGCACAGGAACTTCAACTCGAACAAATATTTTAAGTGTTTTCGGAGGTGGAAGAATTCTAACAAACGCAACATTTCAAGAAAGTTATGAAGCAACAATGGAAGATTCAAAAGCGTTTGGATTAGGAATGTTCACTGGAGCAATCGTTCAATTGATCTTTGCCGCACTTAGCATTGACATTCTCAATAAAAGTGCTCAAAAGCAGATCACAAAGATAAGAAAACTTTTTCTTCAAGCTGTGCTCCGTCAAGACATGACTTGGTATGATTTAAACACGAATGATAGTTTCGCTGTAAGAATAACTGAGTAAGTTGCAATTTATTTAAAATTTTATGTAAACAATTTAATTGATTTTAATTGTTGATAGTGACTTGGATAAGTTAAAAGAAGGAATTGGCGAGAAACTTTCAATTTTCATCTACTTACTGATGTCGTTTATAGTTTCCGTTGTGTTTTCATTCTTCTATGGATGGAAATTAACTCTGGTGATATTAAGTTGTGCCCCAATTATTATCATATCAACAGCTGTCGTTGCACGTGTACAAAGTTCATTAACTGAAAAAGAACTAAAATCATATTCGAAGGCAGGGTCAGTTGCAGAAGAAGTTTTAAGCAGTATAAGAACAGTTGTCGCATTTGGAGGTGAAAAGAAGGAACTCGAGCGTTATGAAAAGCTTTTAATTCCAGCAGAGAAAAATGGAAAGAAAAAAGGAATATTCTCAGGAATTGGTGGTGGATTAATGTGGTTCATCATTTACTGTTGCTATGCTTTAGCTTTCTGGTATGGAATCAGTTTGATCTTAGAAGATCGTGATAAAATTGATAAAGAATATACGCCCGCTGTCCTTGTTATCGTCTTGTTTGGTGTACTTGCTGGTGCTCAAAATCTCGGATTAACAGCGCCATATATTGAAGCATTCTCAACAGCTTGTGGTTCAGCCGTTTCAATATTTAGCGTTATTGATCGAATTCCCGAAATTGATTCGCTTGGCGAGAAAGGCAGAAAACCGAAGAAAGTCACAGGAAATATAAAATTCACAAATGTTGCTTTTAGATATCCTGCAAGAAACGATGTTCAAGTGCTTAATGGATTAAACCTTGAAATTGAAGCAGGGAAGAATGTCGCTTTAGTTGGTCCAAGTGGTTGTGGAAAATCAACATGTTTACAGCTTATTCAACATCTTTATAATCCCCTTTCGGTAAGCATTCTTTGGTAATGAAAAAGTTAATTAAAATCCATAAATAATTTAAACTCTTCAGGGTTCAGTTTCAATTGATGGAATAAAAATTCCCGAATGGAACACAAGTCATCTAAGATCTTTTATTGGCGTTGTTGGTCAGGAACCTGTTTTATTTGCAACCACAATTCGGGAAAATATTCGTTATGGAAATCCAGAAGTCAGCAATGAAGAAATTGAAAAAGCTGCGAGAATCTCAAATTGCCATCAATTTATTATGAAACTACCAGAAGGTTACGACACGAAAATAGGCGAACGTGGTGGTCAACTTTCTGGTGGACAAAAGCAAAGAATAGCAATCGCTCGAGCACTCGTTAAGAACCCGAAAATTCTTCTTCTTGATGAAGCGACATCAGCACTTGACCCAACATCAGAGAAACGTGTTCAGAATGCTTTAGAAAATGCAAGTAAAGGTCGAACAACTCTTGTTGTGTCTCATCGTTTATCAACGATTACAAATTCCGATAAGATTGTGTTTATTAACAAAGGTGTTGTTGTTGAGCAAGGGACTCATGTAGAGTTAATGCAGCTGCAAGGAATGTATTTTGATCTAGTGAACGTCAACAATTCTTCAATGGAAAATGAAGAAACTTCATTACACCGAACGAAGAAAAATTCAAGAGCCAAGAGAGCTGACTCTGTTAGAAGTGAGTTGTCAAGTGAAGATGAAGCTGAATCTGATGATGATGACGAATCAATTGAAGAAGAAGTGACGGAGGAAGACAAGAAAAAAGTTTCAACAATATCTTTGATGAAATTAAATTATAAAGAGTGGCCTTACATTCTGTTAGGAACTTTAGGTTCATGTATTGTGGGCGCAAGTTTTCCAGCTTTTGCAGTGTTGTTTGGTGAAATGTATGGAATTTTGTCACTTGGTGATGCTGAGGAGATCCAAAGGAGAGCGAACTTTTATTCAATTTTATTTCTGATACTCGGCATAACAACAGGTCTTAGCACTTTCATTCAAACTTACATGTTCAACTTTGCTGGTGTTAAACTCACCTCGAGATTACGAACGATGTCGTTTGATACAATGATGAAGCAAGAAATGGGATGGTTTGATGATGCTCGCAATGCAGTTGGTGCTTTGTGCGCTCGATTAGCTGGCGATTGTGCGAGTGTTCAAGGTGCAACTGGTAGTAGAGTTGGATCAATCGTCCAAGCTGCTTCAGTGATTGTTATCGGAATTGGAATTTCTTTTTACTACAACTGGAAAATGACTCTCGTTGCTTCTATTAGCATCCCACTTGTGCTTATTTCCATTGTGATGGAGGCGCGTCTTGTTGAGTCAAGCAGCGTTAAAGAGAAACTCGCGATGGAAAACGGAACGAAAATGGCAGTTGAAGCGATTGCAAATATAAGAACCGTAGCTTCTTTAGGACAAGAGCCGCACGTCTTAAATCGTTATATGGTTGAAATTGACAATGTTGAAGAGTTTTGTCGAAAGAAATTGCGATTCCGTGGATTCGTCTTTGGACTTGGTCAAACTGTTCCATTAATGGGATATGCGTTTAGTTTATGGTATGGTGGAACATTAGTTGCAAAACGTGAAATGCCTTATCAAGATGTTATCAAGTGAGATATATTTCCATTTATATTCTTATTTTTTATTAACTAAATGTCTTAAAGAGTCGGAGAAGCATTGATTTTTGGATCATGGATGCTTGGTCAAGCTTTGGCCTATGCCCCAAATGTAAATGCAGCTGTCGTTTCAGCATCGAGAATTATGAAACTTCTAAAAAGAGTCCCTAACATGAGTAATCCAAATCCATTGCCCAACAAGGATTATGATGTAAAATTCTATTTAAATCTAAATTTTTATTTATTCATTGTTAACTTTCAATATTTCATAGACAACTGAAGGAAACATCGTTTACAAAAATGTTGAGTTTAGATATCCGACCCGTAAAAGAGTTCTTGTTCTTGAGAATCTTAATCTTGAGATTGAGAAAGGCAAAACTGTGGCACTTGTCGGTCCAAGCGGTAAATTTCGTTTTATTATTAATGAAAGGGAATAAACTTAAAACATTTTTCTCCATAGGATGTGGGAAGTCGACTTGCATGCAACTTCTTCTCAGATATTATGATCCTGATGCAGGCGAAGTAGAATTGGACAATACAATGACTGTTGACTATCCGTTAGGTCGAATTAGAGCTAAAATGGGTCTCGTTTCTCAAGAGCCTATTTTATTTGATCGAACTATTGCCGAAAATATTGCATATGGTGACAACGATAGAGATATTTCAATGCCTGAAATTATCGAAGCAGCGAAATCAGCAAACATTCATGACTTCATTACGAAACTACCTCAAGGATATGATACGGGATTGGGATCAAAAGGTGATAAAAATTATTAAATAATATTAAAGGCTTTTAAATACTTATTTTATTGAATTAGGTGCTCAATTATCAGGAGGTCAGAAACAAAGAATTGCAATTGCCCGAGCACTTGTAAGAAATCCAAAAATTTTACTTCTTGATGAAGCGACTTCAGCGCTTGACACTCAAAGTGAAAAAATCGTTCAAGCTGCTCTTGATAAAGCAAGAACTGGAAGAACGTGTATTATTATTGCACATCGATTAACAACTGTTCAAAATGCTGATTTAATTTATGTCCTAGATAATGGCGAAGTTGTTGAGAAAGGTTCACATGACGAGCTTATGAAGAAAGGGAAAAAATATGCTAAACTTTACAAAATGCAACAAGTTAATTAGACTTTAAATTAATTTTTGAATTTTTCTTAATTCAGTAACAACTACAAGACTCATCCAGATAGCTATAAGTTTCATGCATCATTAAATATTCTCAATACAAAACTAAAATTCATCAAAGTTTTTGAAAGTTTTAACATTCAACATCTACAATATTAACGGAAATTTTAAATTCAAATTCTTAGAGCTTTTTTCGAAAATTATTGTACTAGATTATCACAGTTTACAATTTAATTAAAAAATAAGTTAATTGTGATTCTTATTCGTATTTTTAATAAAATTCAATTTAATATGTTTGATACAAATTACTTTACTGCATTAAGAGAGATTTTTCTTTATTAAAAAAACTAACTTTGTACTTCAGAAAATTTAAATCATTATTACTGAATTTGTAAAGGCGGCTGGTTTTCGAAATTCGTACGTACCTGGCTAAACATATGATTTTGTTGTGCAATATCAACAAACGGGATATTTCTTATATTGTCATTTGAAAAGTATTTCTAAATCCTAATATTTATGATAATCGTATTAGTTACATTGTAAATCATGCCAAAAGTACATTTACCTGCTGATAATCCCTGCGCTTTGGTAGGTTGTACACAAGTCGCTTAGAAACGTTATTTAAACTATTTTCTTCTATGAAGGAGCATGAAAGTTCATTGAAATGCTTGTCAAGAAATCATTATGACAAGGATAAATGTGCGTTATTTTTTGCCAACTACACAAACTGTCAGAAATTCTGGGTAAGTATCGTTACTTATTTTTTTCTGATGCTGTTCCTTAAAATGATTTGCTTGATTATTTGCAATAATGAAATGGTCAAGGACTTAAACATGTTTAAATCCATTTAATTGGAAGTAACTGAGAAGGTTAATTAAGCTAAAACGCTGATATTCGATAAACGAAAATCTTTGCTATGAACTTTGGAAATAATCATTTCTATAATTTTTCGTATTTGTTTAACTACATCGTTTCCTTGATTTCTGCCACTTTTTGTTCAAAAGAAAATTACTAAGTTAGTATTTTAACTTGACTTTTAACTGCCAAGTTCAAGAAAGTATCCACAAGCATTTCAGTCTTGCATATTTAATAACAAAAAATTATATTTTGACTAAGCAAGCAGCACTTAAAAATGTTCATTTACTTTTATGTGAATCTTTTTTTTCTTCTAATGAGAACAGGTATCTTGAATATTTTGTACATTTAAATTAAATGAGATGCTCTAAGAATTTAACAACGTCTATAAAAGAAGAATAAAACTTTATAAGAATACAATCGTTTCAAATAGAACAATTTACTATTTTACAGACTAGCGTAAGGCATGAAAGAAAACGAAATGGAATAAGCCCCGAACTTCCTCCTGCTGCTGAACGCGATAAAATAAAAGCTGAACACATCAAAACGAAGCCAGAGTAAAAAGAAAAAACTCTTCAGTAGAATAAAAATAAAAAATACGAAGACATAAGAAAAAAATATATTTAATAATAAGCTCAATGCTCTTTGTCATTTTTCATTCGCTAATTTGATGTTTTTACACTCCCGGAACTAGTCACATCTCTCTTAATTTTCAGTCTTTTTTGTCTCTTCCAAAAATCTTTACTGTAAATTGCATAGATTTGTTTTCAGATTCTCGATTGCTAAATCAACACTTCTACCCAATTAGTCACACAACTAATCAACATTTTTTGTTATTCACAGTTAAAAAAATATCGCAATCATTAATTAGAAGCTGTGCCTTATGATTTTTTTTTTGATAAGATGTCAACAGACAGGAATTTGAAACCTGTTGCAATAAAAAAAAATTCTAATCATTAGACAGACACAATTTCACAAACATCCGAGAATGTCTAGGTCAACACAACAATTTTTTCTCGTTTTCTTCTTTCTGCAAATGATGTCATAACCTTTGCAAAAATGTGAGAAGTCGTTTGGATATAAAGTTACGTGATATGTTGTATTTGAAAGAATAAGTTACGAAGATGTGATGATAAATGAAAAGACTTTTTATTTTTGACAATTTTTTTATTGCTTCTTTTCAAACATTTTTAAAGCAATGGAATAGAATTTTTACAATTCTCTCTTGACTAAAAATGTATGTTTATTTAAAAAAAATGCAAACTTACCAGAAGTTGCCAAATTAATTTAGGTATAATAATAATAAGTCTTAGGTTCTTTTTTCACAATACGATATCCTTTATCATCAGCTATATATTGGACTCGGTAAGGCTTTCCATCGGCTCCTTCATATGAATAGAAACCCTCAACAATCCAAATTTTTTCTCCATCTTCATTGTCACGGAAATATCCAAGTTCCTCTCGTGTTTGTCCATCAGCAGTCGTATATCTGAAATTTTATATTTTATTTCAAATTGTTGAATCAAATTTAGTTCCGGTAATTGTAAATTCATGCAAATCATCCTTACGAAAACCGATATCCACCATCAGGAAGCTTTTCATAGTTTGATTGGAAAGGTTTTTGTTGTTGTTTTGGTTCTTCAACTATTACTGCTTGTGTCGATGTTGCTGGTTTAGTTGTTCTAGTTGGTTTAGTAACTCTTTGTGTCTTTGTTGTGCGTTTATCAATTGTATCTGGTTGATGATGATGATGGTGGTGATCATAATACGAATAGTCACGAGCTAAATCCGGTGGGAGTAATTTTAGAGAAAGCTCTGGTACATTTCTTGACGTCTCTAAGAATGGCAAAGCACTTAAATCGCCGAATACGGTGAGAATCATCGCAAAAACCTTTCACATGACAGAAATGATGGGATAAACTTCAATTAATAAAACGTTTCACAAATCAATATAATCCAGTTTTTCTCGTTACCATTAAGAACTTCATAATTATGGATATTTAGCACTTTTAATGAAACTTTCAATTTTCTCTCTTACGTTCTTCTCACTTCGAAGTATCGAATAGAAATGAATATATCCAAAGAAAGTTCTTTCTCTTTTAAATAAATCGACTAAGAACATTCGCAACTAACGGATTCTTCGCTTCTCTTATTCTTCTTGTTTGCTAAGTAAATGTGCAAAGTATTGAAGCAAGAATATTAAGTAAAAATTCTTACTTGGTTTTCTTGCGCACATAAGAAAGTTCAAAATCATAACTGCAAGGCCGCTGAAAGTATTCTATTTGATATCTGATTAGTTCATCAATCTTAAGCTTCATAATAACATCTTAAGAAAGAAATCAGTAAAAACTTATTTCCTTTCGACTACAATGGATAATCAAGCTTCCGATGCATCCAAGCACTTTTTAAATCACAACAAAGGAAGTCGATAGCATCATCAGCTGATTGCATGCTTAAAAGAAATAATTTCATTTCAGTTTTTTCTTTGCATGTTTAACTTCTGTTTGCTTCTTGTGTGCATCGAAGTGACTAATTTATGTAAAATCAACTGAACAGTTGTCATCCTTAATGAACAATAATTACTGAATTTCATCGTTTACTCAAAAGTCGTAACAAAAGCGACAGAAAGAATAACGAAAGTGTTTGAAATTTCAGTCTGTTGTTTGCAATTATTTCAAAATCAATTGCTACAAGAAATTCTATCTTTAACAGCTTTTTAATAATATCAACGACTTCAATTTAAAACCATTTTGACAATAAATGATTACAACACACAAAACTCATGATGATTTGTTGTTAAAATACTCTTCAAACTGGGTTTCATTCTCATTGTGAATAATTAAATATCATCACATTGTTGGGAGTACTTAAAATCCAATTGAGAAGACATTGATATTTGATTTACATCGCTGTCATATCACACGCTTTTAATCATGAGTACAATAATCACGTCAAGTTTTGCTTATAAATATCAAAATATGTGAATAATTTGTATGAGAAAAAACGCAAAGAAGATACTTATGAAAGTATCTGCCTTGTTGTTAATGCGAAATAAAAGAAGAAAAGACATATCATTATTATTAAATATTACATTCACTCAACAACTTTAAGTCACAAAAACAACTGAGGTTAAACCGAAGGAAGAGAAGTTTGAGATATCACGAGTCTTCAAGCATTTAAGTCTTCTGCATTTCAAATCACTTTATTAACTTTTATGTACATTATCTTAAGTCCCGTAAAATAAGTTATTATTTGACCGTATTTAAATTAATGTCTTCCTTCAGTCGAATTTAAAAAAGCAGAAAAATTCTTTTGAATGCTTAAAGTGCAAATATTTTCTTTGAAATATCAAACAAAAATTGTATATTACCAGTTAAAATAATTCAAGTAGCTACATTAATGCATTCATATTACATTAGTTGAAACGATCGCGTTTGCAAGATAAAAACCCTCAGCATTCCTTAACAACTTAGATACCTACTTAAGTGTATTCATCTTCGTCATTTACTTAACTGCGATTAGAGTTTCTAAATATCAAATGTTTCAACTTCAGTTAAAAGGGTCACCAAGGCATGAATTGATTCACCGAGCCCTCTTTGGTAATATCTTATAATACTAAGTTTCAGTTTGCAAAGTTCAGAAAGCCTTATTAGCATGAGACTAGGTAGATTACGTGATGATGGTGGGTCAATCACTAACAAAACGACTGTAATAAAAAGATTTAGTTTGTGGACAATAATTAACGAATGCTTTTTTGTTTTTTGTTTTTTGTAACAACATTTTATTTTATTGTACATTTAAAAACATAAATCTCACAGAAAGAAGATGATCGTAAAACATTTTTTTTGTTTTAAAATTTTGACTTCTCAAGATGGAAATAGAAGAGAGGAAAAGACGATAAGTTCATAGCTGAACTTTGAGTATTTTGCATCTTTGATTGACTTGGTGTAATATCGTTCTTAGATGGAGACTTATAAGAATTTAAACAATGGTGACCTTTGGCAAGAATCCGTTGACACCGCTGGTGTATTCAACGCGATAAGTTTTGCCTGTGAAAAGTAAGATTTCATTAGTGATGAAGTAATAGCATTGAAATTTCTTCATTCAACTCATTACAGCCTCAAACGACAGATAATTACAAAAGTTCATGAATCATTGAAACTTACCTTCTGGTGATGTGAATTCGTATGATCCAACAATGTCAATAGCTTTGGCGTTTGGATTGTCTTCAGTTGGTGGAGCGTCCTTGAGTGTACCAGTTTCATCGCGCTTCTGTCCATCGGATGTTTCGTATCTAATTGTTTTTAATATTTCATAGATTATTTTCCAATTACGTTATAAATTTTTCATTGAAATTTAATGACACTCACGCGAAATTGTATCCATCTTCTTGGATGTCGTTGACGAATCTAACTGTCTCGACTGGAGCTTGTGGGGCAGCGCAGGCGCATGCGACGAGGACGGCAAGTGCGATCTGTAATTTATTTATCACATTATTGATAAGTGCTTGTCGCGTTTTGAGGATTCACATAAAGAATATATGAGATAATCATCTACAACACATTATTTGCTTTTGAATAATTGAATAATTTTGCATTTTTATCAGAAGATTCGCTTGCCAAATCTTCAGCAACATCCTTCTTCTTCTTCATCTTCATGTTTAGAAGATCAACGTCAATCAATTTATTACTCTTTTTTCTTCTTCGCAAAAAAACTCAATCACTTAATTAATTTATCTTTGCAATTATTTTTCAATCTCACAAAAAATTGCATCGTTCAATTTTTCAAATAATTTTAATCCAAAAGTAATCCACTTTAAGCTTCACTTTCGAGAAACTGTTGCTTAATCCACAAGTCAAGATAAGTATCGTCGACTCACCATGAATTTCATTTTGAAATGTTTTTTGGTGCTTTTGGAAGTTTTCACTTTTCAAAGAGTAGAACCTTAGTGTGATAGATATTGACTAAGCTAGCGGCTTTTATATGAATTTCCTACCACATTTTTTTCATTGCGGCACGAGATGAAAATGTATGAATTTAATATAATCCCTAAAAAAAGATGTTATAAAATATTATACACAACACATATACATTGACATGTGACACCGAGACTACACTAAAGTTCGAATGCCAAAAAATCATCTACGAGAAGCACCTATGAGAGCTTGATCATCAAGCTCTGATGCGCTCATCTTCTTTTTTTTCCTACTCTTAGTAGTCAAGCATATGTGAACGGCGACGACAAAAACAGCAACAACACAAAAGCTCACACATGCTTAGAAACATGTCTAATGTCTAGCGATATGTCGTGAGATCTTCGAGAACTGTTCAACTTAGATTTATGAAGACGCTGATCGGTTATTTGCTATTTAGTAAAATTGCGATTGTGTGGTGATGATTGAGCCACCTTTTCAAGTAAATTTAGCAGTATGTACTTCGGTAGTTGCTTTAAGAAGTGATTTTTTTGATTTATAGAAATCGAATCTGTGCAATCAGAAGATTTATTACATGCGACCTTAAACGATTCCTGTTCAACTCATCCTTGATATATCTATCTCTATGACATTCCAATTGAAATATCAAAGCTGACAAATCCATAAGCACAAATGCATTAACTTCTAAGTATATAAACAAATATATTTATTTACATTTAGGTAGTAGAAATGTTTATTGCAAATTTGCAAAATGTTAAAGGAAAAAAGAAGAAAAAAATTTATACAAGTGTCATCAATGAATGGATTGTTGCATGTGATCAATGTTCATAAATTATTTATTTTCTATTTCATCAAATGTTTTTGCGGGTCAAGGAGGCATCCGCCCGATTCTCAATCTTAACCCACGTTGTGACCTATCAAAATTTGTCAAATTTGCCATTTACAAGAAAATATTAAATATTTTTCTTCTTGCATGTTGTGCTTTTAATTTAAAAATAACTTAAAGATTGATGGCGCTAGATATCGCTCAACAAGTATCGTCATTAAGAGCATGCAATGACAAACTACTGAGAACACCAAGAGCGTCGTCAATTTGTTATGTGACTTTTCAGCGCTTGCATTTCGAATGTGCTAAAAGATTTTTTTGTTTTTTTCTCTTTCATATCTGAATATGATCAATTGAAGTCGCATAAATTTTTTTAAACATTTTTCAGCCTCGAAATACGTGGAAGAAAATTATTTTTTAATAAACGGAGTCTTTGATTGAAATACAGATTCGGTCTCTTAGATCGGGACAGACATTCCAAAGATATTCATTGAAAAGGCTCTGGGGGTTTCAATTGTAACTACACACGAGTTGGTAATGAAATGAACATTAACTTTGATGATGGATCAAATTGACTAACGGATGAACTTTGATTTCTTTTTTGTTAAATATTTAGAAGACGATTCTTTAATTTATTTTAAGATATTAACGACGTAATTTCTACAGTCAAAAAACCCACTATTTGTAGAGCAATTTGAAATGTTAAAATGTTTAAATAAATGTCATGTTTATGTGTAAAATATTTGATTTATTTTTCATTAAAAAGCTTATTTGACCTGAGAAGCATCACACTTGTTATCGTAAATACTCTGTTTGTTGTCATTTGTCAAATATTTAATGTCATCATTTTTGAGGAAGAACAAAAGCCATAAATATGAACTTGATATTGTCGTCGCTACTGAATTACAATAATAAATGAAAATAAATCTTCCTTGTCGAAGTTCATGGTTTCGCAAAATATCACGTTTCGATTGTCTGTCTGAAACTTTACGATCGTTTACGAAAAAATGGAATGATCGGGTTGCTAAAACATCAGTTATTGAAAATAAAGCGATGAAGAATCTGGTAATAACAACTTATGGAATTCCGGATAACATTAATCTCCATCATAAGCTCTTTTGAATGTTTAATTACGTTTAAATATATAATGCTACTACTAAACTTCAGGTTCAACAGAATATTCAGGAAATATTTTGCATTTCTTGCATGAAAAATCTTTATTGTCACACTTTATCAATAACTGAACTGTCAAATTAACGTTAGAGAAACAAAAATGTTATCTGGCTTTAAAGACATCATTTGCAATTTAATTCCAAGTTGCTTTCGACTGTCCCGACAGACTCATAAAAATATTTTTCCTCAATAAAATGTATTTCTCTTGTGAAATTCTCACAAGAATTTTTAAAGCGCCGAATGTTTTTATGGTCAACATGTTATCGCAATTTACTCATGTGATTAATTTATTTTCTTGCTCGTTGCATATTAAAGGAAAGACAAGGTAACAAGTGAAGAAATCCGGCGCAAATCAAAGATTTTATTATTTTGAATCTTCTTGTCGAGTGTGATCATTTATCAAGTATGATATTTTGGAATAAAAATAAAATTTGCATGTCACCCGCTTAATTGCAATCCAATGATTTACGTCTTATGACCCCTCACGAACCTCTAGAAATGACTAGATTCCAAAAAGATGATGTGTTACAATGTTAAAGCACAAATCGTTAAGAGAAATGACTTTTAGCCATGCGCATGTCACCGACTTTAAAAAAAAGTTAAGCAGTAAAAGTTTATTGCTATTTTGTTGTACGCTCACTTCAGATGCTGCAATAATTGATTACGCAAATTATTTCTTTTTGTTTCTTTCGTTTTAGCCCTACTACAAGATTTAACAAAAGAAATTTGATCGTGACATCGAATAAAAACGATACTTCACTTCATTGACGCGTTTCAAAAGCAAAACGATTTTTCACTCATACTTGAGGGTCATCAAGATGTTGCGTCAATCGGAAGCTATCGATTGTTTGTTTTGTTCCGCTTTTTCACTCATTAAGTGTGTTAAAAATGCTTGACTTATTTTAGGTAGGCATGGGTAATATGTCCAAGTTACGTAACTTTAAAACAATCCCATAATTGTACATATCAGAAGATCTTTGCACTGTTATTTAATCGAGTTAAGATGCGTCATCTGAAACGGAATTTTCGCAGTAGAACATGTCAGAAAATTTGCATCTTGCCGAGTCTTATAATTTATGGCTCGTCACTGAAGAGTTATATCATAAAGCATTTAAAAAGTTCATAGTTGCAAATTCAACATCGTCGCATCTCGATTTGGGAAGATTATCGTCATCATCTGTTTCAAGTTAATACATGCAGTGTCATGACATTGTTGAGTCATTCGATAGCTCGTGCGAAGATTCATAATTAAGGATGTCAAATGTCATGACTATAATATCACCGCCTTTCATCATCATAATCAGAATATATTGATTCAGGTATTAAATTAAACGAATGATTGAATATCATACTTTAGGAAAATTCATCATCAACATAAAAAATCAATTTGTTGTGATTACTGATCGCTAACGTGATATTGTGTGGTGTGATACGCACATCAAATATTTTATGGCATCGCAGCAGACGCCAAAACAAACAATTAACTTAAAATTATCCGTTAATCATCCTCAACTAGTTTTTCACGATAAAAATATAAACTATAAGCATTGAATTTTACGATAATGTTTGCAATCTGTCGCTTGAGATCTCTCCAAACAATTTCGTTAACAAAGAGATCTTCTTTTCTTCCCTCAGCTTCTTATTTATTTGAAATACAATCAAATGAAGATGTTTTAACTCTTCAGGTGCGGATGGAATTTTCAAATAATTTGAATAATTGATTATTGACACTTGGTTGTTGTTTATAAACAACAAAACGTTAATAGGGGTCAAGGATACAAAAGCGGCTTGCTGTTTGCTGTATGCATCAAAAAGAAGCTTTTGCCATTTAGCACATGGACCTCTTTTAAAACAATCTTCTTTAATTTCCACTTTGCTTATAACACGAAATTAATTTCCTTAAATATCATCATCGAAAAACATAAAAACATATGATGGAATCTAATCGATTAAAAGATTTTCAATCAAATTAAAAATATTGAAATAAAAAGTTTAAAGCACTTGCCGACCACGACAATAATCGTTGTGTTAATTTGTTGAAAAAGCATGTAAGGTCATCGGGTCTTTTTCTATCATATAGAAAACAATATAACTGTGCATGAAGCCCGTCCAAAGGAGCTCAAATCCCCACGGTTTCCTTTAAATGTCAAGAGGTTGAAGTTTAACATCACTGTTTAGAGATTAACATTATGAATGCCAACATGAATTGAAGAATAACGCTCAATTGTTGAGTGTCATCAACTTTTAATTGCGACATTCAATCGTCAATAGTCATTGATGTATGTATGAATGTCCATTGTGTGTGTGTAGGTGTAGGTGTTGATTAACGTTTACTTTTGTACTAAATTTATGGTTCATTATTTCGCGTTGTAAGAATGAAATCTTCTGTTCTTTGCCTCTTTGTGACATAATCGAAAGCTTAATACGTAAATAATTTTTAATATTCGCTTTCAAAACAGAACCCGAATGAACACAATGATATGAACACCAAAAATAAAAGAAATATTCTCGACAATTCTCCAGGATTCTAATTCTTGACTTCTTCCGTAATTCTTCTTCTTACATCACCAAAAACAGATAATCTCGGTCATAAACATCTGCGAATTCTTTATAAATATTCGAATCTTAAAAAATAGCTAATGATTGTTAAATATTGTGGTGACAAATGACGACGATTATTTTACTATCAGCAAACATCATATTGAATCGTTTAAATATTTGCTTCTTCACACCGATTTAACAGAAATTTCGATTTCATTTAGTATTATGAGCCTTTTTTTCTCATCTGCTAGCGCAATTGACTAAAGAGAAAACTGAAACTGTGTCATGTCACGTCTGGGTCAAAAACATCAGGCTGAAGAAAAAGTATGTAATTGGATATTTAATTTATTAATCATCATCGTAGTTCTACATTGCGTATAAAGCTCACAACACAAAAAAAATTAGTCGTCGAAAACAATGAAAATTAATGAAAACAACGAAGGGTACAATTTTCGGGGCTGGAAACAATGAAGCGTTTAAAAATAATAAACCGTTGTTAAATGAGGATGTTACAAGAACAAAGCAATAATAAATAAAAACCGCATCATTAATCCACGGAACATCATTTGATCGCAATAAGTAAATGATGGTAAAAAATCAATTATAATTACTTGTTCGGTGAAGTTGAAGGTCCATGTACGTCGTTTGACTACCATTCATAATCCAATGATCTGTTCCCAAATAATCGAGCTTTTTCTCTTGATCTAAACCTGCGATTAAACTTGTGCCGATATTTTTTTTGAAATTTCTGTTGAGAAGAAGGAAGCGTATGAACGTCAGCGACGTTGAAAATTTCCGATTTATTTTTTTTGTCTACTGAACAACGTTATGAGAAATTAATAGAGCTTATGATGGAGACGTCAGTTCATCCATTCATTATCGGAATTTGCTTTTGTTCTCTTCTGTGGTCAAGTTGTTAACAGGGCTTGACAGTAATTGACGTTGGAATGCGTGCTGTGTTGATGAAGAGGGAAAACAACTTCAAACCCTGAACAGCGTTTGAAGATCAACGAAAATGAAAGTTTTAAGGAGAAAAAATATTAAAATATTTAAAAGTCAAAGTGATGGATGGAACTTCTTCTTTTTTTGCAATCATAAAGTTGACCTTAACTTCTTAACAGTGGCATGACTGTTTCCAGATGGATGAAAAAAATATCAGTCTAGTAATTTATCCTCAAAACTTTAAACGATGCTTGGATTGCGCAAGCGCAATTGGTAATAAACAAAACTATTTAATGATATTTTGATTGATGAAATTCTTCAGGCAAATTGCAAGACATCAATGAGGACCTTTTCAAAATTTCAATGCATTATTTTGACATTCGTCTGTCGGGATAAGTGAAGGTTTTATGTAGTTCATAATTAATTAAACAGAAGGATAATAAAAAAGCAATCAAATGACGAATCATCAATAAAGCAAAAAATTTCAGAAGCAAACACAAAACTTAACTACTTAGTTCAATAAAAGTTGAAGAAAGATCATTTTTATATTTGTTTAATTGCTAGAGAGACATCAATCCTCTGAATAAAGATATATTTGCTATTTTTATAAAAACAAATCCCACATGAAGGTCATTAATGCAAAAACAAAATTGTTAAAGTTCATCATACAAATAAGCAGATCTGTTCGTAATCAGATGATCTTCTTCTCATAACAATGTTTAACACGAAAGTTTGCTGTAAGATCATTTGTTTTTAACAGATGAAAAGTCAGTTAACTTAAATATAACTGTAAGGTATTTCCTGTCGATTTCGCGAGAAACAAACTGAGTTTTTTATTTCAGATCTCAGCTCATGTTGATTTCATGACGTGACTGAAGCTGTCTGTGAAGCAACTGAAATGCTGTAAATGTCTAAATAAAATAAAGTAATTCATAAATATTTATCGAGATAGAAAAAAATGTAAAATACTTAACAAGCGAGAAGATCTTCTAATATGTCATTCGGCAATTATTGCTTATATAACATTTAAATTGATGACCGTGACCCTATCGCGAGGAAACTGGAAAATTAAAACTCATCATCGCTGAACATGCAAGCGTTTGTAAACTTTAAGCGAGATGAAGAAAAAATAGATTGTGTATCTAAGAAATTGAAGTTTATTAAAAGTTGTTGTAAAATATTGAAATTTTAGACGTCTAGTGAATTTCTTGAAAATCTAAAGAACTTTGTCATTTGACAGCGCTTACATACTCAATAAATTTGTCGCCACATTTTGCTTTTGCATCCTCTTACTGCGAATAAATAAGTTTGTATGTTTAAAATCTAAATTAATACAATTACATTAAGACATTTGTGACATTATTTTTTTATTGCGATTTCAAATCGATTATTAACGATTCATGATGCTTATTTAATAGCGTAACAATAAATGTGAATCGCTTCACGACGAAATTGAATAAATTTTGGATCATAAGTTTTCATATAAACAACTTTATGTGCTGTTGATCTTCACATTTTATATGAAATTGTTGAATTTATTATAAATGCGAGATGGGAAAACATTTAATATCTATTTTAAACATTAAAAATGCCTCAGTTAATGGGCACTTTAATTTAATTTGACTGCATTGGTATCAAATACTGTTGAAAGCTCTCAAAAGCTTTAACTGTTATAAAAATTTAAATTCCTAACTGATTTTATTTTCTGTTATAAATTAAGCTTCTATGTAGAGCTTTTTCAATTAATTCAAACTGGTAGGTGAAATAATTTCAAAGCTTTAATGTAGGAATGAAAACTGTTTGTGATATTTTCTTGATCTTAAAATTTCCAATTTATAAAAATGCTTATTCAATAATTGAAGAACAACGTTTAATGAAATTGTGCTTCTAAATTACTGTTAATAATCGTGAGCGTTCTAATGACAAGTATTTGTCGCTTCTTTGATAAATGCTAGAATTTCATTGAATGGAATGAAACTGTCATGTAAGTTATCACAGATTCGTACAACATTTTACAGAATCAGCCATCAAACTTAACAGCCGCTAAATCGTAAGCTGCTTAATAAGCGATAAAAAGAAATTTCATTTATTTATTATAATAAAACGTGAAAATATTTAATTTTGCCAGCTTCCTGTTTTTTATAAGATGGAATCGTCATGAAAATCAAATTAAATCATTTTTAATCGTGTTTTTAATTATCACAATAATTCTCTTTATTAAGTCACGATTGATGACTGAAACTAATATATTCATTGAGTTGAACAATTCATAATTGCATTAGCAAGTTAATAAGCCTTATTGTAGTATTGTTGTTGATGGTTGTTTTGATCGTAATACTGTTGTTGTTGTTGCTGCTGTGGTTGAGATGCGATTTTAGCCCACACATCAGCAATTTCTTTAGGGAGAGGTGGAGGAGTTGGAAGATGATCTCCTTCAGCTCTGAAGCCATTTTCGTCAGCTGTGTAGTGAACAGTGATAGGATGACCATCAGGACCAGTGTAGCTGTAATATCCTTGGGCAACTTGAATTTCTGCATCCTTAACTCCAGCATTCTTGACATATCCCGATTCATGGGCACTTATTCCATTTCCAGTTTCATATGCGTATTGGTAAGAACCATCATGGTTTTGTTGATGATCGAACTTAACAATGGGAACTGGCGTTGTCTGATAATGTTGATAATCACCAACAGGAGAAGCACAAGCTGTTGCAAGAAGCACTGACAGGGCAATAAACTGAAAAACAACAAGAAGAATTTGTTGGTGGCAATTTCAAAAGTATTTTGAATACTTACAACTTTCATTTTAATATTTTTATAAGGACTTTATCCAATCTTCGAACCACTAAGTAATGAACTGATGTTACTTAAACTAATCCACAGGGTATTTATAGTAAAACGTTTGCTCGACTTAAAAACGTCTCTCTCTCTCTTATTTCATTTCTTTTTTAAATCAAAACTCAAATATTTTTGCCTTCACTCATAGAGATTTTGGACCCACCTGCATTCGTTGGATTACTCGCTAACGCCAACCTTTTTAAACTTAAGAGAGAAAGAAAAATTTATGATGCGAGAGAAAAAATGCAAAACACCTCGAACTGCATATTTTAATTAGTTTTTGCAGACAAAACTTTTTATAGCAAGGTCGAAAGAACTTCTCGATGAAAGGAATTGTTGAGTCATTGTCACTTTCAGAACAACTTTATTGATGAATCTGCGTACTTTGTTTCTTCTTCAAGTATCCTTAAGTTTATAATTCTATCAATCTGTTTATTATTTATTCAAGATTCATTAGAAATGTCAGATCATACAAACACATGTTATTATTTATTCCACTGTCATCATACAAACAAAAGAAACCAAAGGTGTCTAATTATCAATTAATATGAGAAATTCGTGACCGATATCTGTCAGTTGTGAAAATTGTGCAATATTTCTGTGCACCAAACATTTACTTATTAAAGAAAAAGTTCAACTCGTGCTGTTATAAATACATAATTATAATTTTTTTATAAAAACCGCCTAAATAATTCATTACTAGTTGCAAACTTTTTCTTTGAATTTCCAGCCTTCATTCAAATTCATTTAAGTTAAGAAGTTGCAAATCATCTTCAAGATCAATTTTATTGTCCATTCTATAACTTATTATAGACTTGATCTTAAATTATTTTCCAATTTTGCAAATACATATTCGTTTTTATGTTATTTTATCTGTTTCATTCAAATCATATTGTATCGATTTTGAATATTTGTTTGCTTTCGTTTTCAAAAGCATATTTTGCAACATAAGTAAAGAAATGAAAGAAAAAACATAATCAGCACTTGCTATTCATCATGAAACATGACAACAAATGTCATTCAGTGAGATGAAACGTTGCTGAATATATTTAATCAATAAAAAATCAAGAACGATGACATGACGGAGTCAAAAATTATTTTTTTTCGCAATTTCTGTTTGTCTCGTGTTGGTTGTTGTCGGCAGCGATGAAGATTGAGAGCAAAATATTTTGAAGCGGCGTAGAAAAACATGTTTATGGTGGTTAATGAACACAATTTATGCAAAATATAATTGAAAGATTACTAATAATTTTGAATGATCTTTCTATCGATGCCAAATGGGTTTGGTAAGCTCAGTGATCTTTAATTTTTGTTTGTTAAATTTAGTTTATATTGTTGCATCAATAAATATTTTATTTCGTACAGTAATGGCATTTAAATAGCTGCTTTTAAACATTTTACAATTAAGACAATTATGATCGTTAATGTTATCACTTAAAGTCAATCTGGTAATTGAATGAAGCCATCACTCTGCAATTACAAGTTTCAACGCCAAGTGCAAATAACTGGTTGGCAAATAAAATTTAATCTACTTGTTTTCTTGTCTTCACGGTCTAGCTATTGAACACCAGAAGAGAAAGAAGTTTCATAATTCCAAATGTTTTAATCGTTGACCAACTGACAATGAAATTTCATTCGTTAAACTGTTAATCTGATCAGACAATAAATAAAATCTCGCTCTTGATAGCTGCGTCATGACAAAATGCTTTAGTCTGCATGTGCATTTATAATCCCTGTCTGCTTGAGATTAAATATTTAATCTCAACACTTGTGTAATCTTTCATTATGAAGATTAAATAATTTCTGAATCCAAGTAGATAATTTGTAGGTGTTCAAAGATACGTGCAAATTTGTGAAGCGAAAGATTTGAAAGTTTTTTATTTCTTTTTTATAAAAATATTTTTTAATTAATGTGGACGAACAATGGATTGCTAAGATATTTACTCAGTATAACTTAAGGGCAATTTGAAGGTGGTGATTATCATTTGGCAATAATAGCTGAGTGCAAATATTTGCAAATGCAGCATTCAGATGTCGAGACAAACTTTTAACTATCAAGATATTAAATTCCAATGCAACATAAAAATTTGCCCTTTTCTTCTGAAAACTTACTCAATGAAGTTATGTTGAGAATAAAAAGAAAAGTAAATAATAATGTAAAATATTTTTGTAACTTCACCTCACGATGCTTTCAAAATTTTCAACTTTTTCATACGTTAATTAAACATTTCTTCCAATGCAAACATTAATGACAGAAAGATTCTAAAATGTATTTAATATAAATGAAATTATGATCAATTTAAATTGAATTTTGCAATAATAGAAATATAATAATTGAGACGAATTCAAATTCAAATGTTATGCAATCATTTAATTATTTAAACAAACAAAAACCATCCCTAAAAAATTAAATATCCAATGATTCTGCTTGGCTTAAAAAATTGCTCATCCTTTCAACATCAATCAGAAATTTTCTAGTCTTCCCCTAATGCGGTTTCCAATGCAAAAAGCATATCAAATTAAAGCAAAGTTTTATGGTAACACCTGCTTTTTCTCGTGATAGTCCTGGTTCATGATGGTCCTTGTACGGATATTAAAAAATATTACAAATCCATTTTAATGCTTGCTTGAAAGACTTTTAAATGATTTCATGTAAGCTTCTTCCCCTTCATTGCCGGCTACACCAGATTGAGAAAACAAGTGGAACTGCCATGTGACGCTTTTCTCAAGCCACTATCAATATAAAGGAAACCAAACAAAAAGCAAATTAAATCGCGGAAAAATAACACATTTCACTTCTCAATTTTTCATCGTCAATTTGATGATGGTGGTAAGTCAAGCAAAGCTGAACAAAACCATCGAAAACATGCTGAAAGAAAAAATAATTTTGCTTTGAATGTTATTTCGTCAGAACCGTAGAAAATTGATTAAATAGTTACAAACGCAAAGGGAGATCAGCTGAAGTTATCGCAATAGCAACATCAACTCGTCAATGACATCGAAAAACTCAATTCATCAAAGTTCGGTTCTAATTTGCAACAGATCGAAGATTTTTCATAGTCATTTACACTATGTGGTTAGGGCAGGTTTGACCAAATGCAGAACAACCCCAAATATTTCCTAATATGTAGCAAGTGTTATTGAGCGTAGCACACATTACAGATGAAGTCATTTTATTAATTACGTGAATAGATTTTGTGTTAATATGATCGGTCTCTGTGTGGCATATTTGCGGTGAATAAATATTCTAATTAAATAATCGCATCATGTACGATTTATTCAAGCATTAAAATGTGCAATATGATGAGATGACAACAAAGGAATTGGATAATTGTTATCATTAAAGTGTCATCATTTGAAATCGAAAATGAACCTAATGAAAATGAAAGAAATCCTTTTAATTCATTAATCTGATTGAATTCACTGCTTGTGAAAAACGATCGTGAAAAACATGTGTTCTGTGTTTGCACAATTACATTTCATTTTTTTTTTAAATGCTCTTAAAGTTGAAATCATGTAAGCACCTTAACATGTTGATTTATAATACTCAGTTCGAATTCAAAAATAAAATGTTTCTCTTATAATTTCTTTGTGATTTGAACACGGGATGGAAACCACTTCTTCCTGGCTTATTTAATCAAAGTTTTTATTGTCAGCAGGGGTTGCTAATATCAACATAGAAGATCAGAGAAACCAACCCTCGATTAACAGTGAATGCACTCACACATTCGTACAACCGCACAAACTAATCGAGGATCCTCCCTTCCAATCGCTTTCCAATCAGACAAACATCATACATCAAAATTCCATTTGAAAAGCTAACTCACCATAAATTGATTCTGATTAGATATTTTCGTTTCGGGTAGGGGACATGTTAGAAAGAAAGCAACTCAGCATGCAGGTTACTGCACTTGGTCCATGAAAATGTTGGTGTTTGGGATGAAATGGGGTGGTGTTTATTTACAATCATAGCATTACCTTAAACATTTTAGGGATGAAGGGTTCGGCTTAGACTTTTGTCATTTCATTCGTTTCTGTTTGGACATTTCAGAGAATATTTAAAATTTCACAAGTAGACTGAACTGCTGAAAATACCCCAAATATTTTTTGTATCATTCTTTGTGATGCTGGGCGGTGTCGTTGTTATTGAGTCATTTAATTTCCGATTATCATAGAAACTTTACTTTTAGAGTTCTAAATATTTCGTCGTATTGTGTTACGATTGCGATCTTATTTTGTCTATCTTTACATCAGCAGTACTCAGACCCTTATAGGATTGCCAACTTTTTTCAATTAATGGTTTAATTATTTAGTCACACTGTGTTTAAAAAGCCAAGCACGAACAAATGAAAACATTATCGAAGGAATGTTTCGTGAGATTTTATGCACTTGTTTTCCACATGCTGCAGTTTGTGAGGGATGAAAGAGTTTCCCTGGTTCAATGAAAAATGGGAATGCAAAAATCGTTTTATAAATTCGAGGACATTTTCGGGATGATCGTCAGACGTTTCTCTGATTTTGACGTAGCAAGACAAACGGAAAATAAATTAAAATGTATCCACTTGCATCACAGTTCGTATTTGATGCAGCAAACAGTCGATTATGTGTGAGAATAAGTGATAACGATACCAATAAAAATGCAAAGCGATCACAATTTGAGATTGAAAGCATATTAAGAAATAATTTTTGTGATAAAACAGTGACTGCTGGAAGTGTAATCGAAAAGAATTTGAAATCCAATCAATTTGCATTTGACCAAATGTTAATCGAAGAAAATCTGCCAAAAAAATTTATTGTCAGTGTACAAAACGATAAAATAATTTCGCCAACGGAATCAATAATGAAACAAAAGTTTTGGTTGAAAAGTATTCGAATTGCTGACGACATTCCCGGTGCAAATACTTTGCTCGAAATCAGAGACGACAATGTTGAAATGAGATCAATTAAGACGATGAATGTTGGTGATGAACTGCTGTTATGGTTCTCCGAAGAAATCTTAAACTTGATGGGAATTCCATTTCTAGCGCCATCAAATATTCAGGGTAATGAACAATTGTTTCTAAAAATGTAAAAAGAAATTTAAGTTAATGTAATTTGTTAGTCATAACGGTTCTTTAACTTACAACAAAAAATTATCTTTTGCTAATAATTCATATTTTCCGCTTATGAAGCCACATGGGCTTACAGATGGAAGTGAAATCTCTTTTACACAAAAAATAAAAGTTTTTTCGTTTAATTTCTCATCTGAAAGTTTCTTTTTTTTTCGTTTGTGATTCATCTGTTTAGGTCAGAAGGCGTATGTTTGTCTGCATTGTTATCGTTCATATGAGGTGCCAAATCAATTGAAAATTCATTTAGCACGTAATTGCGATCAATTTGAAGAGAGTTTATTATGGAAACGACTTCAAGCTGAATTACTTTCACGTCACCAAAGAAAAGTTTTGATTCAATCAAGAAATTTTGAAATGCTTAACCAATTTCATCCTACGACCTCAAATCGTCGCTTTTCTGCATTCCAACCAGTCATCAATAAATGCGAAAATTCATCTTCACCACCGACAACAGCAATGCCAATGCCAAGTTTATCACCTGTGTCACATGACTCAGCACTTGCTGCTGCAGCTCATCTTGAGACCATCGTCAGTAATATGGGAACAAGCAAGCAAGGTCATTTGTGTATTTATTGCGGAAAGCTTTATTCGCGAAAATATGGATTAAAAATTCATATCCGAACACACACAGGTGAGATTCTCAATAAACGTTATTGACAAATAATTACACGAGAGAAAACTAAACCACAACAAAAACAAAAGAAGTCTTCGATTAAATTGTTAATACTGGTTTTTTTTTCACCTTGTTAATTTAAAAATTAAGACGTGCCTGACCATGAAATGTGACTGAATACTAATCGAGCTTACACATTTGATCTCTCTTTAAATAATAAGGTTTTAAGCCATTGAAATGCAGACACTGCTTTCGAGCATTCGGCGATCCGAGTAATCTAAACAAACACATTCGCCTTCACAACCAAAGTAGTGATCATCATACAGCGTCGAGTAGTTCTTCTGTATACAAGTGTCACATTTGTAGTAAGATTTTACTTAAAAGGAGGGAATTGCAGCGACATATGCAACTTAAACATTCATCGAATAGCAGCTTGAGCAATTCTTCTGTTGACGAATCATCAATGACTTTATTGTCTGTGTCACCTTCATCATCATCATCATCATCAAGTGAAGATGAAACTCGCTGAACGTTGACAAGAATTCTCAATGTAAGTGACTTAAACACCGTAATAAGTACGTTTCGTGACTATCGCGAGACTCATTCATTTAATCTCAACAGCTGCAATGCTTCAAAGTTTTACTAGAAACTTAAAAAAAAAACTTTTTAAATTCCAAAGACGAAAATGTTTGTATTATTTCACAAAAGAAGATTAACAAATAATAAATCTTACAGCTCTGTGAATACCTTCAAAGCTCCCTCTCCATTTCGTTGATGTTTTTTTTTACTGTTTTCAGAGTCAATAATTTTGCCTCATTTTTTTCTTCTTCTCGTTTGTTTTAAACAGCGAAAATCGTGAATCCATAAAAATTTCTCGTTGATCATCATTGATAGCTTCATTTTCCATCTCATTATTTAAGAATTTCTATCGATTAGGGCAGATCAGTATGTTACGTAATGAAAGTATTTTAGTTAAAAAAATTATTTTAATGATTTCTTTTTCCATGACAAAATTCACAAATGTATCCCAAAGTAAAAAAAAAAGCTTTCATTAATTAATTTAATATTTTTTTTATACAAATGTATCGAACTAACTTTCAATTTAAATACTGGCAACTTAAAACATTCACATTTGAAAATTGTAAATTCTTCTCCTTTCAGATTAACACAAATTTAGTGGCAATGTCATTTGAAATTTTTAATTTAATTTGTTTAAACGAAGTCCGAGGTTTTTTTTCTATATCTTAATCTTCCTGCATCGCTAAAATGATATTTTCAAGGGCGGAGCGAGCATCTGATTTGGGAAATTTGTACAATTCGGTCATTGCTAGCAGTGTGTGTTTGCTTTGAAGTTCTTTTGTTCGTTCAAGTCCCGGGCCTTTTGCAACTTCTTTATGAATCTTGTAGAAGTTGACATCATCAACAGTTTCGATTCCTTTCTTTATCTCAGTGTATAATGACGAATCGTATTCGAGATGGAACAAAATTGGTGCACTGACAAGACTGAGTTTATGTCCCAATGGCAATTCAGTTTTGTAAGGTTCCAAGTCAATGCTCGCTTGCCAAGCCAATGCCAAATGCTTACCAAAGAAATAAGCTTGCTTTTGAAGTTCCTCAGATTGTTTTGCTAGCAACAAAGCACTTTGACAACTTTTACCCAACAACGTGCCATTTGCTAATGTATGACGCAATGTCCATTCATTTTCGGGGCTTCCCATTACGTCTTTCAAGTTAAATGGCTTGCGATTATCAACTTCATCAACTTGTACTTCCGAGGTTATAGCTGACTTCATTTGTTCTTCAACTTTCTTCGATGGATCGGATGGTAGCGGATTATTTTGTACATCACGTTCCCCAATGAAATGTGAATCGGAAATATCTCTTGCTGCTGTACACATCAACTCAACAACTTCTTGATTCCTACATTGAATGATTTTTTAGCAAAAAGATTAAAAAGTTTATTCAACAATTATCGATGAACTTACTTAAGTTGTGCCATTTGCGTAGACGCGTTTCCGAGTAAAATATCACCACCAAGCAAAGCAATTTTATTGCCGAAAATCAAATCCGAATCGAAGGACAAATCATTCCCGGATTTTTGTAAATGCTGTAAGTTAAGCACACCGGAACTGTGAATCATATTTGCTGTTCTCACCATCTCGACAACTTCGGCAAGGGTTCGTTGCGACATTAAAACACCGGCACTCTTATCTTGTTCACTTTCTAAAATTCCTTTCGCATGACCAGCCATTTTAGAGACGAGAAGAACAATAAGTCCCCAAGTTTGCATGTTTCCCTGACCATAAATAAGTGATCTGTTGTGACCAAAGAAAAATAAAACAAACAAAGTATTGCTCAGTCTTCGTTGTTTGTTACGCATCGAAGAGAAAAAATAAAAGCCCGAATTGAATCAGGGTCAAGTCGAAATTTCTCTCTCTCGACATTCAGCTTTGGCCATCAAAAAAAAAACAACACATCGTGATAAGTCTCTTTGATAAAACAAAAATCTAAAAATTCAACATTTAGTCGAGTCACTCTTACGTTAAACTGAATATTTTGGAATTTAAATAAAAATCTTTTTCAACTCGCACGTTCCTAATTTGCTTTGAATTTAAATGAGACAAGATCAGTTCATAAATAATGTAACATGATGAAGAAATTTCTTTCGAATGTCATAAATGTATGAAAATTATTTCAACAATAATTCAATAAACACTTGAAAAGGAAATTACTCAGTTACATAACTTATGGACAATTTCTTTCAATCTTGATTGTGGGCCATGAGAGTATAAAAATGAAGGGTTTAGATGCTTACTTTCCAGTTCCAACCAACGGGTGTGTACTTCCAACCAGCTTTCTCATGTGCATCGCCAGATTAGTGATTTCATCACTTAACAAATATCGCAAGCTTAAGTAGGATGTTTGATAACCAACAATCTTCTCAGCCTCGCTGAGTGCTCGATTCCATTCGTTTTTTGTTTCGGTCTTCATGACAATTTTATCTTGCAAATGCGTTGCTGTTGTAATATGTCGCGCGAATTTCATTCGATTATACGAAGATCGAGCAATTAGGCTTGCAATCACCTTTTTTGTTGGGTTCAAGCGACTTAATGACATTTCTCTTGTTATCACTTTCTTTCTTTCTTCACGAATTTTTTTCTTTAAATTTCTTTTTTTTTGCAAAAATTTATATTTTTGATTTTTCTTTTACTTTTTATTCGCAAGCAATAGCAATTATTGACTATTGTGTTCACTTCACTGAATGTCAGCACACAAAATTTACTCGCGCCAACTCAGGAGCGATTTCTAGTCACAACTGCACAGAGTAATGGATAGAGATACACTGTTGTGGTGTCGGTCTTGTGAGCTCAAGACGAAAAAAAAAATTGAAAGTAAACTTCTTCGTATATGATGAGACATCAGTATAAAAAATATGGAATAGACAATAATGTTGGTGTTGATGGTAAACACATAAAAACTAAACGAACCTGTTTTCGAATACTTCAAGGAAGTTATTTTTCGAGTTTTTGCCAAAAAAAAGTAATTATGAAAAAGTCCGAGAGTCTCGTGTTGCTATGAACTTGTTTAGAAAAACTTCAGACCACAATACATCGAAAAAATCATCATTGATCATCAACAGATGATTCACGGAAAATGTTTACACGTGTTGGGTTCATTGTAACACTTTATGGGTTTTTTTATATATTCATATCTTAAATTATTAAAGCTTCAAAATTTAAAGCTTTTTTGAAGAAAAAGTGAAATTTTACTTTCATTATTCAAAAAATTTATCTTTTATTAAAGTTGTAAATAATCCAAAATATAAATGATTGGATGTTTTTTCGTTACATTTAATTATAGTGTCTTTTAATTATTATATTAATTAATCTAAGGATTTATGTATAAAAAGTTTTCAAGACAATCTTTTTCTTAAGGAATATAAAATAAAAGCTTTGAAGTTTTAAAGAATTTTGGAAAGCTTTTGATTAATAAAAAAGCTACCTCGGATTTTTTGAGATTAAGTTTGAAATGAAATCAATCGAAGCACAGACAATATGAAAAGGAAAATATAAGAAAGTTTTATTAATTTTAATGTTCTGAAGCTAAAACAATATTTTCAAGTGCCCTTCTGGCATCAGATTCGGGAAATTTGTAAAGTAAAGTGGTCGCGATTAAATTGTTCTTATTCATAAGTTCTTTTGTTTTGTCAAGTCCCGGACCATTTCTCACAATTTCATGAACTTTTTCGTAGTCAATGTTATCAATTGACTCTGAACCTTTTTTAATCTCATTGTATAAGGAATGATCGGCTTCAAGATGGAACAAAACTGGTGCACTCACCAAGTTAAAACGACCTGATGGTGGAAGTTCTTCTGTCATAAACATATCAAATTCCTTACTTGCTTGATAACCCAAAAACAAATGCTTTCCGAAGAAATAAGCTTCCTTTTGAAGCTCTTCAGGGTGATTTGCAAGCATTAAAGCTCCTTGGCAGCTTTTACCGAGCAATGAACCTGTTGTCAGAGTATTTCGAAGCTTCCATTCATTCTCTGCAGTTCCCATTATATCACGTAGACTGAATGGCTTCAAATTATCAATTTGATCAGTTGGAATCTCATCAAATCCCACAGGATTGTTCTTTTGTTCTTCAAGTTTCTTCACTGGATCTGACGGCAATGGATTATTTTGAATATCTCGATCACCGATGAAATGTGAATCTGCAACATCTCTTCCAGCCGTACACAGCAAAATGTTGGCTTTATGATTTCTAAAAATAAAAAAAAAGAAGATTTTGTTGACATTGAGAATTATCTCTTTCACCCAACATACGAAACATTTCAAGATATGCTAATTTAAGTTGAATATTTATAATTATTAAGGAAATCCTATGTATCTAACAATCAAGTAACGGACAAGATATTGCTAATTATTTACTTTAGTTTTCCAAACTGCATACCAGCATGTCCGAATAAGATGTCACCTCCGAGAATGGCCATCTAGTCCATTAAGAAAAAGATGCTAAACATTTAGATATCGATAACTCGCGAATCAAGATTTTTTACCTTATTTCCAAATATCAAGTCGCTGTCAGGTGGCAAATCTAAATATAAATATTAAAAAGGAGAATTTAAATAGTAAATAAAAAAGGTAATTTATTCTATTTTGTGAATCTTACTAATTCCAGCATATTGTAAATGCTGCATATTAAGAATTCCTTCACGGTGAATGTCATTAGCTGTACATGTAGTTTCAACAGCTTCCGCAAGAATCTTTTGACTCTTCAACAATCCCGATTTACTGTCAATGTCCGCAGCTGGTGGTGGTGTTGCAAACCCAGCCATTTTAGATACGAGTAAAACAACTAATCCCCAAGTTTTGTTAATGTTATTGGCATGTCCTTGTTGAAAGAGTAATCTAAGTGAAATATGTTTGTTGAATATTTGGATTACTTTTGAAACATTTTTTCTTTTTTGAATTTATGTTTATTTATTGGGATTTAAATTAAAACTTTCATTTTTTAGCTTTGTCAAGGAAATTAACAAAGCCTAATAAAATTAGCCTGCAAAGTAGAAAACTTGTGTAAACGAAAACTGGATATAACATCGAAATTGATCAAACGAAAACCCACAGAATTAAAATTTTATGATAATAAATTAAAAACTGGTTTAAAGAACATCTTTAGAAAATTTATTCCAAAAAGAAGAATTTGTTTGTGAAGATTCTTTCATGCAATTTTCTTCGTCTTAATGATAAAATAAGTTTTTAATTAATTCAATCTGACGTAAACTCCTTGGAAACCAAACTTCTTTTGTAAAGAAGATACATCAACGAAAAAGCTAAGAACTTGTTTCTTATTAAAATAATCAAAAAAATCAAGAACATCGTTATGCAAATTTCTCGTTTTTCTTATTTCTAAACTTTTTATTCTTTTATGGCATCACCATCTGCACGAGATCTTAACGCGTGCAAGAAAATGCAGAAATTTGAAGGTGAAATGAAAGAAAAAATTGTAGAAATTTCAAGATTTCCCTTATGACTCACTTTGCAGTTTCATACATCGGATGATTGCTTCCTTCAAGTCGTCTTATGTGTTCGCCCCAATTCGTGACTTCATCATTCATTAAATATCTCAAACTAATAAACGAAGTTTGCTGACCAATAATTTTTTCAGCTTCACTTAAAGCTCTTTCCCACTCAGGCTTTACATCAACTTTCGTTGCAACTGCTTTGCCTTGTTCAAATCTGACAACTGACAATGACAAACTACGCACTTGTTGTGGATACTGAATTGAGTTGAATATCACTTTTGATGTTGAATAGATTTTTCGAAAAGCCATTTTTTATTTTATTTTTTATTTTGAAAATATTCTCAAGAATTTTTTATTTTAATTTTTCACTTTAAAATTATGA
>CVRI01000043.1:419715-653951 GCA_900005825.1 Clunio marinus | reverse complement strand
TTTAAATATTTTCTGAAAAAATAAATTCTAATTAAAATTTCCTTTTATGACGATTTATGACTTTTTTTTATTTCACATGCTTTTTCTTTTATTAATATCATACATCATCTCATCCAATATATAGAATTTCTTTGTTTTCCGATTTGTTTTCGGCTTTAATACTTACAACAATCAAAAATTTCTTTATTTTTCTTATGAGCTTTGCTTTTTTCATTCCTTATTTACTTCAGATTAACAGAAGGGAAAAATGGAAATTTATTCAGAAAGTTTTATGATACTTTACTCATTCATCTCCTTTTTATTGGAATTTTGTAAGAAACATCTGTTAATGAAAGCTTTGAGAAGTCCAATCCCCTGTCATATTTTATTTCTTTCATTTCATTGCAAATACATAGATATTTATATGCATAACATGACATGCCTTTTCCCTGTTGTTTTGACAAAGTTTCTAAACTCCAGAAATGAGATGTTGAAGAATTTTATTTCTAGATTCAATCTGAGTACTTATGTGAGAAAAAAGTAGATATCTAGGTATGTAGTTTGTTAACCTTCTTAATTATATTCATACACTCATGACTAGCTATTCACTTTTATTACATGTTTTTAAAAGGTTGTCGCCTTATTTGAAAAACTCCGACACAAAATTTAGATTTTTCTATTGCTTTCAGGATGGGAACGAGAGAATGTATGTTAAGGGTGTAATGGCATTGTATAGTTCATGTTATTTTAATAGTTTTACATAAACATTTCTTGTTTTGTTACTTAAAATTTAAATTATATTTTTTACCTTTCTTTTAAATAAATTTTCAGCTACATATGATTTATTTTAAACATATTTTGTTGTATGAGATAATTTCAGAGTTCTTCATTTTATTGTGGTTTGGCATGGAGTAGACAAAACTATTGTATTTATTACTTATTTAATTATTTCTTGTACATAATCATGTTTTGAATTTTAAGTACTACTCCATTTCTTCTTAAAGTTAAATAAAATCTACATTAGAACATTTTTTCGAATGAGATCAGAAAAGTTTGAAGTCAATTAAAATAGTAGACAATTTAGATTTTTGTTTTGTTTAATTATCTAGATAATGTACTAAGTAATATTGTACTTATAATATTGTGAGATGAGATTCTATTAATCTTCATTAATCTCAAGCGAACAAATTTTCAACAAAAGCTTTCATTTTGGGCTTCAAACTTTTTTGATCTCAAACCATTTTTCATAAATAGAATTTTATAAAAACGAGACGAAGGTTTAGTGCTGCTCTAATGGAAATAAAAACAATTTAACTATTCTCAGTGTGTCTTAAAATATTTTGATAATAAGTAGATTAATTGAAAAAAGTCTAACCATACGTACAAATTCTTGTTCTCATTCCTACAAAAATTATTTCAGTCTATAAAGATTTTCTTTTTTCATGTTATCAAGATTTTTGTTTGTTTGCTTTTGTTTAGATATTAATCATGTTTGCATAAAGTTATCAAAGTTTTCTCAATGGGAGTTTTTAAAAAGTGATAATAAATGATGTTGTAAACAGTACATAAAATTGTTATTCTTATGTTCATCCGTTTGTGTAAAGTTCGATAATCTGTTTTTATTTATCGTTTGCATTTGGAATTTCGAATGAGGTATCAAACTTATCGCACATTATCTACTCTTTGTTTTTAATTGGTTCCATAATCAAAATTCGAATTCAAATATGTATCTCGAGAATATTTTTATATTTTTCTTTCAGATTGCTTTTAACTGATAAAAAAAGTTTAGAGTTGAGGAGTTGAGTTTTCATTGTGGAAAGCTGGGCGGTTTTTTGTTCACGAAAAAAGGAAACACAAAAAGAACTTTCCCACAATGTTGATATTTCCCTTTACTTTTAATACATTTTACATCTTAAAAACTTTGTTTTGACTTACGATTAAAAGTTTTGCCTTTTGCCGTAGCGTTCTGCGGGAAAAGTGTTTTCATTAGATCGAAAGTTTTTGTGAACTTTCGTGTTGATTGCCTTTTATTCCTTCGCAATATATAAAAAAAAGTTCATTGACAAAGAGGAAACGAGATGAAAGGTGTTATCAGCTCGAAATAATCTTCTAAGAATTATTTTATGTTGTTCGAGTCGAAGGAGAGTTTTCATCTGTCGAGAAAGCTACACAATACTTTTCAATTTCACAATTTATATAGATATAATTTTTTCTTTTTGACTTTTCAACAGACACAACACAACACCGCCCCAAACCTTTTCATAGCGAGAAGCTAATTGAATTTAATTTTCTCTGACTTCGTAAGTTATCGAAAGATGAAAATGAACATTGCATAAATTTCTTCTCACTGCCACCTCCTTCTACACAACACAACAGAATATAAGTTCTGGGTAAAAGATCGTAAGAACAGTGTTTAAACGAAGCATTAAAAGACGAAGAAAAACGAAAACGATAACAGAAAGTTTTTTGTCTAATTAATTTTCTAAATATCACGATAACTCTTGGGAGTACTGAGTCTCAAGCGTTGGTCGTCTTAGACCCGTACGTGTTTGGGAACGTATTTGAATTTGTGTAGCTGTTGAAGAGCCTGGCGAATTAATAGCTGGCTGATAAGTGCCATACAATGGCGTGCAATCCTTTATCAGCTCTTGAGTTTCTCTTAATTGACGCTGAACCTAAAATAGACCAGAAATTTATTTTGTAATGTTTCCTTGCACGCCAAGGTGAGTTGATGGATTTACCTGAGGCGCAAGTCGATTAACACTAATTGCAGGTGGAAAACGTGGTTCAGACTGTATTTGTTGAACCTGAGAATTGGATAACAAGGTGACAACAGATAATTAAGTGACAACATCAAGAACAAAGGAAATTATCATTCTCATTCATATATTTATACCTGCGGTGAATGAATCGCGTCACTAAAGTGTGGGGTCTGCGAATAATATGACATTTGCAGACATGCAAGATTACGATTAGGATTGGCAACATTTGTTGTGGCACCGGGAATTGGCGGTGAATAGTTTGATGGAATGACTGAAGATGCTGATAACTGTCGAAGTTGCATGTTCGAAGAGAGTGTCGTTTGTTGTTGATTCTGATATTGTGCGAGAATATGAGCTTGTGGTAATGACGGTTGTGGTTGAACGCCATATGTCTGATGAATAATTGTTTGTGTAAGCAGCTGTTGACGATTATTAGCATTAAGTTCTACACGTTTTGGACTGTTGATGGATGCTGTTTGGTTTGCTTGATGTTGTTGCAACTGCTTAATCATTTGTTGTTGCTGTGAAAGTAATTCCGCACTCAATGGCTGTTGAAATTGTGATCTGATTTGAGACTGTCTGCTACTAAAAGAATCAAAAGATAAAAATTTCATTAAATGAAGTTCAAAGATCCATTAAGAAGCTTAATAATTACTTTAATGATGCATGTCGAACTGGAGTATTTTGAAGTGATCGACTAGTTGATGAACACATTGACGCTGACAAACTGGCACTTTCCCAATGTTGTACAAGTGAATTGAGACGCGCTTCTTCAATTGCAATCTCAGTTTCACTATTGGAATCATAATCTGGACCTTGTTCAATCTTCTGATCCAACATTTTAAAAAAGTTTTGCTGACTACTGGAAATATCCCTGCAACAGGGTGGGGGATTGGCATAAAGTACTTGTAATCAAGCTTCATTTAAACGTTCAATGACTTACTGGCTTTGTAAGAGTGGTCCATTTTTCTTTAGAATTGGAATAATAACTTCATTGCTATTTGGCTCCGGCGAGTTACCCTCCGATGACTGCTGCAACTCTTCATCGATTTTCTCTTTCTCTTTTTGTTGTTGATCATGTTCTATGATAGTTCAAGAGTTTTTGAAGCAAAGCATGGTTGGTTTGTCGTTTGTTTTTGGGTTGAATTTAATTAAGAAGAAAACAAAGTTGGAATGAGAAATTTTTCATTAACTTTACTGGTTCGCTTTCTTGAAGTTTTAAATGGAAATTAAACGGATTTAGTGGATTAATAATGCTTACTTTCACGTCCCTCAGTGTGCTCTTCATCGTCGTCTTCCGTCCCGTCGTCTGAAAAATAAATAAAAAAAAGAATATTAAAATAGCCTGAAGGGAGGAAAATAGCATTTCAGAAAATCGTTAGATTGACCTTTACTCGGGTACGCTTTGCTAAGTTCTGATGTGAATTAGAAACAAAATTCTAAAACACCACAGGAAGTGAGTGAAAAGGGAGGGAAAACAGTGAACATGCAAAATAACTTTTATAGTAGCAGCTTTCGGATATAATTCAATTCGTGTAGTCACGGTAACGCTTGTGACTTGTTGCGCATTCTCTCCTTAACTTTAGGAATATATTTTGAAAGTTAGAATAAATTTCGTTTCTTTCCTGAATTAGAACAATCTAAATAAGTGAATATAAAAATGTTTTTGAATAAAAGACTTGTTGCATTCATCCATATGTTGAACATAAACAAACAAACTAAAGTTATAGCAGTTCAAGAAAAAAATTCATTATAATGATGGGGAGCAATTAAGCCTTACACATGTTCTCCGTCATAGACTTTCTTGCCTCATTCACTCTGAAAGAATTTTCGAATTTAATCTTCAAGTCTTACTCACACTCAACGTTTTTCAAATTCTCTTCAAGCTGATTAAAGAGAAACTGTGACGGCAGGTGTACATAAATAATGAACATTTGTCTTGTTTTATATCCCTTTCGATGTTTTATATCTTTATGAGAAATAGAGAAAAGCTTCTCAAATTTCCCACGAACGTAAAAATCATTAAATTTTCTTCATGACACACGACAGTAATATTTTTTATTGGTGACGTTGAACACAAGAAGTTTATTTAAAATATATATGATGAGTGTTTACGGGAACATAAACGAGATGTTTCTTTGTTTTCTGTGTTGCAATAATAAATTAATTTCCATCAAAAAATGATAAAAGCAGTCACACGTAATGTTTTCGTATATTTAATTACAAGGAGATGACTGTAATGAGGGTAAAGAAATATTTTTGAATAATGAAATTTTCATAAATTATTCTACTTTAATTTTTCATTATTTAGTTAATGATTCGTTTTTATTCATGAAAGTTAAATTCTACTAGAAAATTCAATTGAATATTTTAGTGAAAATTTTGATTATCGCGTGTCTGTAAAGAGAAAAATGAAAAGCTGACCTTGAAATTTTCCGGAAATTCTTTTAAATTTATGAATAAAATGTTTAAATGTAATGACAGACGCAGTAAATGTGACTATATAAGTTACATATAGAAAATATTACGCGGTGTCGTCGCATGAAAAAAATCTGAGAAAAAGAAAATTGTTTTCATTAAAGATTAAACGCAACGCGAGTTTCCCCCGAGAAAAGTTTCGGTTTTCTTTAACCGCCTGAGTAACTTCAATAAAAAAGAAGAAAGAAAAGAAAATGAAGAGAAGAAACCACATCAAATAAACAAATAAATATATTCGCCTTTTAGGCCTCTTCACACAAAGATGTAATCATTAATTAATTAGTTTTTTGCTCAGCGAGATGCGTTACATGAAAACAAATTTTATGGCCGAAAATTTATGTGAACTTTTCCTATACCTACATAAATTCAAGTTTTTACTTAGCTATCATTGTTTCTGAGTCATGTTACAGGTCGTAGCAGAACGAAAAGAAGCAAAAAAAGAAAACAAAATTAAATTGAAGGAAAAAACGTGTTAATTGTTTTGTTACCGACGAAAGCGGGAAAATGAAATCGTTTCTTGCGGTTCACTACACAGTGTGACTTTCTTTTCGACATCACACCATTTGCTGTTTATTTATTTCTCCATCTACTATCGTTTCAATATTTTTTTCAGGGAGCAGTTTATTTTTTTTATTTATCATGCTGACAATGTATTACTCTTCATTCCAATGTGTAGGCGAGTAAAGTGATGAATCTCTCTTTGATGCTTTTTTTATTCCACGTGATGAAAGAGAAAATGTAGTTTAGAAAAATTGAATATTTTTTCTGAATGAAGGGACGACGTAAAGTCGTGAATGTTAAAATGATTTTCACTTCAGTTCGATAGAATTTTAATCTACCTACAAGCATGTTTATTTAGAAATGAATAGAGATTTTCGATAATTGCTTCGACTCTTGACTTCACACTTCAAGAGGTATTTCTCGCAATCTCATGAAAGAAAAAATATGACACAAAGCAGCCACTTGAAAGTCTCGCTTTTTTAAATCAGCTGCTTGCGACGAATTTGTGACGAGTTGTAGACATGAAAAGAGGAAAAGTAATTAATGAAAAATTGTGAAGAGATTAGCGGTATTGACGAATGTTTGATGGATGTGAGTTGTGTTCCTATTTGCTGCTATTTTCCTCAAAATAATGATTTGCGAGTTTCATGATCGAGAAAAATTCACGACGACAAAACTAAGAAGACCGAAAATCGATTTTTATTGCTAGGCAGTGCCAATTTCAGCTTTTAAATTACACAGTTGACGACGCTCACAATGCACACAACACAGAAAATCAAGGCGCGGGAATCATTGAATTAATAACTTCTGACACCGATTAATTGGATCAATCGCAATCAAATATTCTTTTATTACCGAGAGTTGATTTATTAAGTGTTAATGTTCTTAATGAATCTTGGAAATTATATGACGAGTGCCGATGATATTAAAACTCGGGAGATTTCAGTAAGCTAACAGAAAATCAATGGAAACTGATTATCGAGCTATTGCTGATTTATTGTTCGCTATTAAAGCGATTCATCCGTCGATATTATAACGTCGTCGCATCATCTGGCAGCTTTAATTGTCATATATCACAATAGAAGACATTTTAATGTTTTACTTTCTCTTTTCTTTTCTTCATTCCGAATAAACTTCTCACATCACACTAAGACGATCATTATCTCCTTTCAGTTTATGATCTAAAAACATAAAGTCTCTTCGCAAATCATGTCGGATTTTATTGGCTGGATTCCACTTTTCCTCTTCTTCTCTATCTTTGGCGCTATGAGAACGTTAAGTAAGTATTATAGTAGAGAAATTAATTTCGTTGGTCGAAATTTTCTATTTTCTTCCAACTTCCTCCGAAACGTGTTCAGAAGGAGAGAAAAAAAAATTCCATCGGATTTCGTTTACAGTTATTTTTATAAATAAAACCCATCAAAAATATTTTATTTATATCCCCTGGTGAGTGGGACAATATTCTTTATCAGTGACATGAAACTACTTAAACAAGATGAACAACATAACAACAGTTGTTTGTTGGCATCGATTGCAAAATTTGTTTCGTTTTTAAAACGTAAGAATGGTTTAATGTTTCATATTTTGCCTACGCCGCTGATGTCGATCAAATATTCCCAACATTTATTTTGTGTTCATTTATTTATTTAGTCGTTAAATATTATGAAACGGGGATTTTTTCGACTCGAATCGCAAATTTCGTTTGCCAGTGCGCGCTCATTAATAAGGCCATTACATATGAGATTTAAAACAATCTTTTTCAATCTTCTCTAATGATTCTTTTTATTATTTCTTCTCATGAGTAATATCACAAATGATGTTTATTCCCATAATGCCAAAAGAAAACCTTCACAATGAAATCAACAAATTTTTTATCTTATTTTGTTCCACGCTTCCATTTCACTCGTTTTCCTCGTTCCTTTTATGTGGAAACATTTTTCAATGTTTTCCTCAATAGATTTAATTTTTCTGTTCTCTTTGACACATAATGTAAATTTCATTTTGATGGAAAGCCACTCAGTTATCGTGAAAACGAGAGCTATGAGACATGAGAGTGTTGAGAAAAAATATTTTTCTTGTTTCTGAATTCTAAAGGTTTTTGGGTCTTAATCGATAAACGTCAAAATTTATTCGCACGTTTCATGCTCTCAAAGTTCATTTTACAATTTAGCAAGCTCGGAGACATGAAAGGAAAAGAGTTATGAGATAATAGAAGATTTAAATGAATCAAAAAATTTATGGCAATTTCATAATGTTGAATGAGATAAATAAAATTATATTAAATTCTTGTTTGAGTCAATCATGTCGGAATTCATCTGAATATGAATATCAAAAAATTCTTCGCATTAATTTTGAATGTCGTAGCATGAAATTGTCTTGGGGATTAGCATTAATATTTTTCACATCATTAACTGATGTGACGTCTCAGCATTCTCTCATATGACTTAACTTATTGATTTATTTCCAACCTTTTGAATTATGAAAACAAAAACCAATCAGAACAAGTTGAAAAATTTGACACACTTTTGTGATGATTTTTTTCTTTCTTTTTCTGTGATTTTTTTACTCATCTGATGTCTAGGCATTACGTCCAAACAAACTTCGGTTGGTTTGTTTACACGAAAACAATTTTTATGGGAAAATATTAAGAAGAAAATTAAAAGAAAATTTCATAAACGAAAGAGATGAACAAAAAATTTGCTTCGTTCAATATTATTGAAAAGCTAAAATCATCGATTTGTTTGTGTACATTATGTGAATATTGGCAAGGATTACAAATTAAGTGGAAAATACTTAAAAACGCGTTGTTATGATGCGTACTGTCGTAATAGATTAGAAAATTTTCCTTCATGTCACTTAAATCTTTGCTCGCTTACGAATATAAATATGAAAATATTTATTCATGAGTAGGTAGTTTCGAAGGAAGGAGCTTAATATTGATGAGAATGAAGAAGAAGCTAAAAGTTGTACTGTAATTGAATTTAATGAAAACATGAGCGATAATTTAAAGATTGAACAAGGTGGAACACAACATTTCAACAATGTAAATTGATGTTGTAACTAAATGGAGATTTTCTCCATAAATAAGAAATAAATGTGATAAAGGTTACGAGAGTCATCAGTCTTTATTAAGAGAGCCTGCAAATAAAACGATTGATCAGCACAAGAGACCTACTCTAAGTGAACCTAGGTAGATAGGTCGTAGGCTTGTACGCCCTTGTTAAATGAAAATGTATTACTAACATTAAATCATAAACTTTTCATTGAAGTGACTGCATCTCCCTCGCTCAGCTTTTATCTCTTATAAACACTAATGCTTTTTTCAACATCGTCAAATATGATTACCTTTGTGCGTTCTGTGTATGAGAGTATCTAGTTCGTACTAGGGGGAAGGCGGAATGAAAGTATGATGCGTCTCCTTAGAGTCGTTGTCAATGATTCCCCAACTCCTTCCTTTGAATTACTTTTTGATGACTTAGATGTATACAGTTAAATGTTAATAGGATTTGAACGAAAAAGTATTCATTTCGTCGCTCGGTGTAAATCAGAAAGCTTTGACGTAAACGTTGGAGGGCATTTTGAATTGAAAGCTTATGATATGCATAAAGCATACCTTTGAGTTTAAAGGGTTAAGTTGGGCTTAGTTTCTGTATGATGATACGATTGGAAGCAACAAGCGTAAGAGATGAATAAGATTCGTTCGATATCAAAACGATAACACCTACGCATTTTGGGGATAAAAATATGAATCGATTTAGCTTCTGTCTCACTTCTCAGGTGGCAAAAAATTTACATATTAATATTTTGTTGTTTCAGTCGTTGGTTGGTGATGATAAATTCCATTTAAATTTTAAAAATTTCCTCGATACCGTAGAAACACTTTTGAACACTTAAAGTATCACTGAATAAATGTATGCGTTGCGCTGTTGTATCTTAATCTCAATGTCTCAATCGTCAAATATTTATGAATGCTTAGTACGTTCTTGAATAGCTGTCTTCTCGTTTCAAACCTCTGTTTGTATCTCTCATCCCTTGATTTTCATCATGAATCGCTCTGGGACACTTGAAACCTTCCATTCCTTTGAACCTTAAGCACTCTTCTTCTTCCTCAACACACAACACGGATGTGTTTTCTATTTGTGTGAATCAACATGGAAGCGTAATAGTCTCATAAGCAGTGGGTCTACATGACGGTAATTTAAAGACATGTTAGTTGCATTCATTTATAGGCTCAATCAGTCGTATCAACATGTCTCATCAAGTGAATTCTCCACTTTCATTCTCCACTCAACAACTATGAAAAGAAAGCTTTTACTAAAGAAGAGAACAAGTAAGTGGGAGAATAAAATTAAAGTGTTTGGCAACGATGAATACACGAGAGTTCAGAAAGGACATGTTAAATAAACAGAAACAGAAAATAAAATAGAATTCAACATTCAACGGCCTCGTTGTGTACTGAATCATAAATCTCACAAAACAACGATATGAATTGGAGGAGATAGTTGGAAATGAAAAGTTTATCTGTTTCTCCTTTTCTAGTAGAAATCATTCGTAAAGCAGCATTCGAGCGAAGATGAAAGTTTTTCATTTTCGTCTTTTGTCGAATTTAAGTGGATGGGAATAAAACGATGAAAAAAGAAGTGAAGCGAAAGAGCATTAAGAAATTGAGAGTATTTATTTTAAGTATAAAGATTGTGATTAAAAACTACTTAAAAACAAACCGATCAAGTGGATTTTAACACTCTTTATTAGATTGAGCTACTCAAGCTTTTTCCCGACAAATGAAAGCTTGCTTTTTATTGTTCTCATTCGTACCTTAATTTCATATTCACTACATACTTCCCTTCATTTCAAGGTAATCTCAATGGAAATATATTTAAAGGAAGCACCCTACGTACAACAAACTTTGTAATGAATAACGACGAAGGAAAGACACAAAAAAGAGGAAATAAATAAAATGGATGTAATGTAGCAAATATGTATTAGTTTTAGTATAACTTACCGTGCCCTTTCTTTCCATTTGATTTGCTTTTGTTCTTTCGCGGATACAAATGAATTTTTTTTGATTGCCCGCAGCCCATTCTAATGACACGAGAAAGATTTTCCGCTTTTCGGTTTCGATTTTTTCCACGAAAAAGCGCGGGCTTTAATTATTTTAATGATAATTTTCTTATCAAAAAGTAGTATTGTCACTTGGCACTCTTCTATTCATTCACCAAACGGTGTAAATATTATTTCGTTATAATTTATTATTCTTCTCCCGAAGGTATGAAAAGTTTTATTTTTCGTTTGCCAGTTCTTTAGATTGAGCGTTTCGTTTTCTAAGCGAAATGATTTTAAATATTTCACTTGGAGAAGGCGAACAGTTTCACGCCTTCATACACTAATTGTCTTAACTTGATTGTAAATTATATTCAGAATGATTTAATCTTGTAATAAATGCCATTCCTTTGCTTTTATTTCCGTCAATTCTGAATTCTCAATGAGATCTATCGAGGCGCTATTTTTACGGCACTTGGCGCTCTCTTTAAATATTTTTATGTGTAATTGAAAATCGTCTGTGAAAGATTTTTAATTAATTGATTTTTCTTCTTGCATCTCATTTATATAGCTCACGAATCACGTAAATATCATCATTTCCATCATAAACATCGTAATAATTTTTGTTTAACATGAGAACAGTTTTTCACTGTTTCTTCGGTAGTAAATTAATTAATTAGTGCTGTGGAATGAAGCGTAACTTTGAAGAATGATTTCAACAAGAGTTATTTGAATTAGAATGATAATTTATTGAAAAGTTCTTTTGCCCATTATTCATAATTTTATATGAAATAATTAATATTCACTTTAAAGCTTCTTTTCCTTTTTATTTTGTTGTTTCACTTCATAAATATTACACATCACCAATATCACACCCACCCCCACTTTCTCTTCACAATCAATAAACTCATCCTTAGCTTGCTTTTATCGACAAACAAAGAGAGTTGGTTGGAGTTATAAAATTTAATGGAAAGTTATTCCTTCTTCTGCATAAGGCTACAAAAAGAAATCTTTTCTTAAATCCTTTCAATTCTACAATGTTCGTTTTTCACTTGTGTTTATGTGTGTGTGTGTGTGTGTGTGTGTGTTCACTTAGGAAAATATTTTCCCAAAGAATTTTCTACTCTTCAAGATGCTTTTTTTGCGATGCTTAACGCATTCTGTTACTTTTTTTCTCTTTTAATTACTTGGATTGTATGCTTTTCCTTTATGTTTAATGATTTTTCCAATGATAATCTTGCTTTGGTTTTATACTTTTTTATGTTATGCTCGTTACTATTGCAATTTGTTATCAAACAACATAAATTAGGACACTTATGCGTGCTTCATACTTTTCTCGTTTTGTCATCTCTTAAACTATTCACCGCTTTCTTTTTCCTTCTTCTCTAACGCAATGGAAAACAATGCTTCAGGATGGAAGAAAATTATTTTCCCCCATTTTCATTTTTGCAAGCACTTTTTTCTTTTCTCTTCTCGCTTTGCAATCATTTTTTTCATCATCACATAAAAAATTCCTTTTGCATTTGTTGAACATAAATTTTCAGATCAAGAGAATTTTACCAAATTAGATCAGTTAAACAAATCATAAGTTTTTCACTTCTTTTCTACTGTTTTTCTCTACTCTACAATCTTCTTGTGTGAAAATTTTCTTTTTGTGGCGTCTCGATGGACACACAACATTGCCACGAAATGATAACGACAAACTGAGAACGTTGAGAAGAAAACTTTTTTCCCTTCACAGCAGCACTACACGCTTTCCACATGAAGAGAATTTTTGCATTTTCTGTGAGAGTGAAAGTGAGAGAGAGACGATTTTTCACATGGAAAATTCTGAGCGTTTTCCCAAGGTATATCTAACATACTTACGTTCTTAAATTATGGGATATCTTATTTTCACGCTGCACACATAAATTTTATTTCGGAACATTTGAAACATGACACAAGATGATGTAAAAGTTTATTCATTTCTCTAGTGAGATCGAAAGCTGCATTCATATGAAAATATAAAATAAAATTAGTTTTTTGCAATTTTCAGAGCATATCGCATGCGACCGTTGTCTTTATCGATTTTTGTACTCGTTTTCCAACAAGCTGACATGCGACTTTCCAATGGATGAATATTTATTTTAAATTAACGGAAAATTCTTTTTATAATTAAAATTCTTCTTGTTTATTTTGTTTTTAAACAATGATGAGTTACATGAGAGTAGAAGGCATTAAATTTGTAAGTCACCAGATGATTTCTGTTACAAAGAACGGCAGAGCCTGACATCTTACAGTTGTAAATTCTTATAAAACTATTTTACTACTTTTACAAATAAATTTTCCTTTTTGGACGGAATTTTGTTTGATATTCTCTCTTCTTGTCTTTTCATAAATTCTTAATTTTAATATGTTGTGAGATTCTCTACGGACGTTTTCATTTTTCTGTGCAAAATATTTGTTTGAATTTTTAATGGATCGATGAGACTGGCATTGTAGAGACGGTGCTATGCGGAGTTGTGGGACGAGATCCCGCCAGCGATTGCATTGCTGATGCATTCAGAGACTGCATCGTTCCCATCTGTAAATATCAATGAGATTAAAAAGAGTTTTCAAGATTAAAGACCTTTAGATTCTTACCCTTAAATGCGCTAAATCTTCGAGTTTCGTCAAATTAGAGAGTTCAAGATACAATGAATATACGACAAGCCAGCCGTAAATCGAGACAGCAATAATAATAATCCACAGCATTGTCATTGCGATATTATAGAAAAAGATCAAATCGTTGACAATCGCGAAGAATAAAAATGCAAAGAAACGGAATCCGAGGAAAGCTCCGTAGCTCCACAACCATGGAACGACTTTCGATTCATATTCCTGTTAAGAAAAAATAAAAATAATTCAAAATTGATAACAAAATTTCAATATCTGAACACCGAAAATTAAAACGATGAGAAAAATTCACACAAAATCAAATCAAATGATGAAAATGGGAAAATCAAAACAAAGAACGATAAAATTTTATGACACACAAAATACCTTTCGTTTTGTTAAATTACGACGGTTAAGCTTTGGAACCTGAATTTTGAAAGTTTCATAAATGTTTGTGTTTATCGATTACCAAAGAATGTAAAAATATTTTTATGAATGGATTGGAAAAGGAGATGATGAGTTAATAAAAAAAACTAAAGACATATCAATTTAATTACCTTTCGTAATGCCACAATCAACATTATGCTGGTAACAAATATAACAGCAGCCGCTAGTACCGAAAATAGTGCAAAGACCACCAAAACATTTCTAACGTGGTTGTTCCCAACATAAACAAACTCATAGGAGATGATATAATAGCCATAATGAGTTGATCCTGGAGCTGCCATTGAATAACAGTACAAGTCAAAAATTCCAAATCCAATAGTGAAAAGTGCAATAAACTGAAAAGGGATCAAAAAGTTAAATTTACAAATTTGATTTATCAGGTCCAACTTACAATTGAAAGTGTTCCCATTATGATGGCACCTTTCTGAATGTTAATGTACTGATTGTTTTTAACTAATGGTCTTTGATACCAGGGAATCCTTAGTGACTTAGTTGACCTCGAAAGCCCTGATCTAAATATTAAAATTTTTTTGTTCACTTCAGAGATGAGTCAAATCATTAAAACACTCACCTCCCAGTAGTTGCATGAGAGTGTACCGAATGATTCGATCGGTATGATGATGGTGTTTTTCTTCCATAATTCATCTTTGATTTTTAGGAAGAGACTTTTTAATAATAAACTGAATTATTTCAACGATGTTTATGTTGGGTGCGGTCGTTCTTTGATTTTGTATTTCTCAGCAAACCAAAATATTTAAAAGAAAAATTAATGCGCAATGTTGTGAACTTTTGATATATCTTTCTCTAGAAATTTCAATCTTCTATTTAATACATCAAACTAAGGCTAAAATTAAAAAAACATTATATTTAGAGATTATGATTTTGATGTTTTGGGGTGGGAGAAGTGAAACAATGATGTAACTCAGAAATGTTATTTTCGAATTCCGAAAAACAAAATTTTTTCCCTAGCTTCGTACCCACTCGAAATTTTTTAAAAAATTTAAACCATATATCGCTCAAATATTATGCAAAATTATCAGATACATTCTCATGCTTTCTGCTTTGATTTTATCAGAACAGACATGACTAAAAACATTTAATTTTTAAAGGAAATTTCAATTGCAAATAATGAATGTGTACTTTCTTTAGAAAGTCGTTATAAAACGAAATGTAAATAAATCTGCTTTAAAGTCTTTAAAAGCAATTTAATAAATGAATACTTTGTTGTGTGTAAAGAAAATATGTTAAGGCACAGTCTCATCATTCGATATGAAGATGTCATCCTCGGAATCGCAGATATTATAGGTTTTTAATTTTAATTTAAATAATTTGGTGAAAATTTTATTCACCATGAATAGACAGTCGGACAAATGAAATCTCGACGATTGTCAAAATTGTATGAGCTAAAAATTTTATTTAAAGAATTCAGACTCTTGTGAGTTAATAAATTAAATCACGCTTCAGAGTGCATTTATCTACTCCATATACATTTAACCATAATGTTCTAGTGTTAATAATTATAAAAAATTAAAGATTACAACAGATTCAATGCACGAACCACCAAAATCGTTCAAATGTTCACAGAAAAAATCAAAATAGGAAAAAAAATCAATCGAAGATGGATGAAAGGAAAGAAATGCCAGATTTATATGAGTTTCTGGTTGAAGCAGAGCTTCAGCAGTATTATTCTAGCTTAAAGTAAGAACAATGTTCATAAGACAATTTTTTCTTCCGCGTTTGTAAAGATGTGTTCGTAATCCATTGATTGAAAAAATAGTTCAATGAAACATGAGAAGGGACTTTTATTTAGACAGAATTGTTTGAATGAAAAGAAGAAAACGTCGGGGAAAGGGAATGAATGAAACAACAACAACATCAATAAAAAAGCGATGTTTTTAACGTGCAATATTTCCCGTTTCAGAAATGAGCTAAAAATAACTGCTATACACCAACTCAAGTACGCAACGGATAATGATTTTAAAAGCATCGGATTCTCACGACCTGAAATCCGTCGACTTCATAAATTCCATGACAAATATTACTCTCAAGGTTATTTGAGTAAAATAAAACGTCTCTTGCAGGCACCCAAACGAGATGACGTAAGTAGAATTTAATTTTATTTGTATAAAAAGAGAAGATGAGAATAATCAGTGCGTAATTAAAATTTTAATTAAATTCAAGTGCACGTATCAGCCTCCTGTTGTCGAAGTATTATCAAAAGTGCCCAGCTCTCCAAATAAAGTTCCCAACAACAAACACATTATTCCTCTCGATGCAATTTGCGTCAACAAACAGTTGGGAGTCGGTGAATTCGGAATTGTTCAACAAGGCGTGTGGACAAATGGAAATGAAAGAATTCAAGTGGCAATAAAATGTTTGTGTCGTGATAGAATGCAAAGCAATCCAATGGAGTTCCTTAAAGAAGCCGCCATAATGCACTCAATTGATCACGAAAACATTGTTCGACTATATGGCGTCGTATTGTCGACTGACTCATTAATGTTGGTCACCGAACTTGCCCATCTTAGATCGTTATTGGAATGTTTGAAAGATTCCGACTTGCGTGTGAAATTCTTAACAGTTCCAGTTCTATGCGACTTTGCCCAACAAATTTGCAATGGAATGATGTATTTAGAATCCAAACGCCTTATCCACAGGTGAAATTAACTTTAAACAATAGCAAGAAAAAAAAAACTAATTCTTAAACTTTCACAGGGATCTTGCTGCTCGAAACATTTTAGTGTTCAATAAGAATAAAGTGAAAATATCAGATTTTGGTCTTTCACGTGCATTGGGAGTTGGCAAAGATTATTACAAAACAAACTTCAATGTTAATCTAAAACTTCCGATTGCATGGTGTGCTCCTGAATGTGTAAACTATTTAAAGTTTACCAGTGCGTCTGATGTTTGGGCTTACGCTGTTTGTTTATGGGAAATGTTCTCTTATGGCTTCCAACCATGGCCAGCATTTACCGGACATCAAATTCTTGAAGCAATCGATAAACCGAATTTTCAAAGACTCGAACAACCCGAATGTTGTCCAAAGGAATATTACATGTTAATGTTGAAGTGCTGGAATCACGATCCATTGAAACGTCCAAAATTCTCCGAAATTTATCAATTGCTTCCGGATATGAAACCAGAACAACTTAAGACTGTCACACAATTTGCTGAAATCAAGAAAGATTATTTGGCATATCGGCAAGGTGAGATTATAACAGTTCTAGATAAAAACACCAGTTCACCATATTGGCTTGGTGTCCTTAACTCCGGCAAAGTTGGATTATTTAATCCAGCAAATACCGTTGCACATCTCGAGAGTCTTCCATCGTCATCATCATCATCAATGAACAACAATCACCATGGAAGTGTTGGTGGTTCATTTATTCGTAACACTTTAGAGCGCAACAGTAAAAGAAAACTCAATACTGACATGATTTCGAGTCCACAAAACGATTTGAAGCACACTGGACATGTTGGTATTGATGGAGCTTATTTTGGTAATGTTGCATTTATATCTAATTCCCAAACGTACAATAAACTTCCACGGCAAGTTGTAACACCATATAAACCTTCAGAAGATTTAGAGCAGACACCTTTATTACTCCCTCCAACGCCAACATCACCCGATTCAACACAAACAGGCAGTGCCTACTTCTCGGAATCTTCCAATTTAATTCCATCATCAAATGCACAACAACATGAACGATCGCACAATAATATTGAAACGGCTACATTGTTATCTGGTGATTTTCAACGATTAAGCTCAACAATTGTTTCTAGTAATGGACATTTTAATGAGTCGAATCCTTTTGCACAATCTGATCATCAATTATGGACGACGGAAATGGCAAAGAACTTTGTTGTTGTAAGATTTTCATATTTCAGTTTGTTGTTGAATAATTTATAAGAAATTTGCTTTCCATTAGCAGCTGCCACAACAGGAAAAGAAAGTTTGGGATAAACAAGAATCTCATGATTATCATGAAATCTCTGACGATGAGATGATGCAGAACGATAAAGTTTTTGATTTTGGACCATCGCTTCTTGATGAAATGGATTTTATGTTTCGTTCAATGACAACAGGAACGTCATCTGGTGGTGGGGGTGGCGAATCTGCGTCACTCAATAATCCACCATTAACACCAAACTTTGAAAATGTCAACAAACGAAATGAGTTGACTGAAATCAATTCAAAATTGAGTCGAAAGAGTTCGGGTGGCAATGCTATAGCAAGTGGCATGACGGCTGGTAAGTGTTTGTCGTTATCTTAAAAAGAAAAAGAAAAAAATCTCAAGTGTTCTCTTTCTTGTTTATTTACAGTCGCAACATACAAAAGTAAAAAGAAAGCATCAACTGTGAAGCCAATCTCCGTCAAGGATGAGAAAATACTCAATCAAGCAATTGAAATTGCGAATGAGATGAGTGCAAGGTAAAGATAATGTAAAGATTACATAAGAAAGTTGTTGAAATTTTAAATACCATTAAACAGATCAATGACAGACCTCGATCAAAGCTCATCGACACAAAGTCCAAGACGAAAGTTCAGTTTCCGTTTTCCGAATCTCACACATTCATCATCAAATCATGATAAAGATAATGGACAACATTTGATGACGTTGAGTGGTGGTAGTAGTTCCATGAATCAACATGGAATGAGTTATCTTGGAAAAGATCGAAGGAACTTCAGCGAAGAAGCGAAAAACGTGCCAGACTTACAAGTAAGTTTATCATTGCAAATCACTTTCCTTTCATTTATTTATTGTCACATTTCCAACTGACTTCTGCATCTTTCTTAAAGTTATGTAGATTTAATTGAGTTAAATGGGGTAGGAAATTAATTTTTGAATCCCTTAATCCCTCAAAAATAATAAAATCCCTCTTAAAATGTGTGACTTCATTTCTCTTCCTTGCGACTTACAAATTCTCATCTGTGTGAAGTTCTCAGATTACTTTAGTAACTCAACTGTAGATCTTTAAATGATTTAACCCTCTGTCAACTTATTCCCATTAAATAAGTAACATTAATATGAGAGTAACAAACTAATAAACTAATCAATTCGTTTGTGATTTTTTTTCTCTTCTCATTCTCAAAACATTTCTTGAATTTCTCAACACGAAAAATTTGCACAATTTTTATGTATTTTCGGTTTTTTTTTGATGTTTTTTGTCTTTGTTTTTGAATGCTTTTTCGTTTATTATTTATGGTTTTTAACAAACAAACACACACAAAACAAATACAGAGATTCCGTTCATTGACGGAAATTGAAAGTTGTCGTGATAGCAATTCACGTGACATTAAAATTCCAATTTTTGATAAGAAAACGTCGGACTTTTGCTTTGAAAAGTCTCGTGAAATATTAAGTAAACCATTTTCAATTGATCTTAACACATCAACACTTGACAAGCGTGTTTATGATAAAAAGACGCGCGATTTAATTGGCGAAAATTTACTTGACATTGAAAAAACGCTAAACGCTTTGAACTTGGATTTTTTGCAAGCATTTAATGAGCTTGAAAAGACCGATTCTGCGGAAACGCTCTTCGGCGAAAACTTTTTGCTTCAAAATAATTTAAAGTCACAGGGATCTGTGAAAACAATGGCTAATTTTAAGAAGCTTACAAATGACTTGGACAATACAGTGAAGAAGTCTTCATCTTCAACCCGCGATTATTACTCGCCTTTGGATAGACGCTCAACAGCTTCCGACAAGTCTTACAGTCCAAAGGACTCTCAAAAGACAACACCCAATAGTTATAGTCCCCAAGAAAGCACAGCAACATCCCGTGGCTTATTCTTCAACTACAATCCCATTAACAGCAATAGATCAGCTTTCATTTCACCTACGAAAAGGATGTTTGCCAACCAACAATTCTTAAATCAAGCAAGAAAATATGACGAAACATTTCAAACCGGTCCAAGACAAAGGTCGATGTCATTCACAGAGAATTTAGAAATAAAGTCACCGACGACAATAACGACAATATCAGGTGTTATAAAGCCAATGATGAGTAGCAACAATACTAAAGGTGGCGAAGTTCGTAAAACTGGATCGCTTGATGAAGAGAAGAATGACAGAAATTATATTTTGCCAAGTCAAGGTCAATTGCTTGCTCATAAACCGAGAAACATTATAACATATAAGCCGAAAAGCATAAGAGCACGAAATCTTCGCCGTTTAAGTTATAATCCATTGAATATGGTCGACTCATCATCGTCAAGCAGCGAAAGCGATATGGATCGTAGTATTGCCCACTCAGAATGTGACATAAGATCGAAAAGTTATTCTTCTCGTTTTCAAAAACGCCGACAACAATATCTGAATAATCATCATAAACTTCACAACAGCACGAGCAGTTCGTACTATCAACGTGGCAACTCACAGTATAGCAACAACAGCAGCAATTCAAATATGAATGGACGTGATAAACTTTATGGATCGAATGCATCAATTAAAAGCGCTCCACATTATAATTATATGAGCGATCGGAAGAGATTCTCCAATGACGATCGAATTGTGGGTGGTGAAGATAAGACAACAATGAGTAGTAGTGATATTGAATCGGATGATGATTTGAATAGCAGTTCCATAAGTGATCAACGTAAGAAAAACTTGTTTGAGTCGTCTAGAACTCTCACACCCACACAACAACCACCGCAGCCACCGCCACCACCTGCACAACAGACACAAATCACATCAAACTTTAATAATATTTATGAGTTTGTTGGCAAGTGTTTTAATCGAAGCTACAGCAACAGTTCATCGGCTCACAATGAGAAGTCATCGAATGTCATCAAGCAACAACAACAACAGAAGAAATATTTAAGCGACAAATACAGCCAAGTTAAGAGTGGAAAGCTGTCAAGCTCAAATTTAGATCTATTATATTCCGATTTTGATGTGTCAAAATTGACCGGCAAATCTCCAACAACTCAAAGTTATTTCGATATAATGGACTACTCAAATTTAAATAGGAAGTCTTCGTTACGACAAGGAAATAAAACATCAATCAATTCTCGAGGTGGAAGCTTTCATTGGCCTGAGAAAATTCATGGCGCGACAGTGAAGCAAAATGATCTCATCAGACAATTGCAGCAGCAACATGAACAAGACATGCAGGAGAAGGAAGAACGACGACAACAACAGAAACGAATGATGATCGATAATCTTAAGATGAAGAAGTCAACTTACTCAAGTGACTCGACAAGCACTGAAAACGATTCTCTTAATTTTCGTCATCAAGAATTTATGCCGCCAAGCCCCGCTCCTTAAAATCAGATTTGCGTTTAGAATTTCCGTCCCAAAGAAAAAGTTTTACTGTTGGAAAACATTTAATGTCCCCCTTTTTCCTCCCACACTTGTCAGAGTTTAAAAGATTCAATTTTTGAGATTAGAAGTGATGAAGGAAAAAGTTTTACTTGTTGTTTGTTATTATCTGTGGACATAAATTTTTTCCCTCATATGACGACGTAATTTCTAAGCATCTGAAGACGTATTTGAAAAATATAAATAACAATGAATGAGTTTCGTTGTTTTCATTATAAAGAAGAATAATAAAAAGTTCTTCAAATTATCTTTCACATATCTTTTAAGAAAAGATAAATTAAGATTAACTTTTCTTGACAGCAGCGCTTTAAAATTGATTTCTCTTAAAAAACATTTAAATAAAATATCCACTTGAAGAGTATTCGATAAAACAATTTGTTGGACAAAACTATTTTGTATTATGAAGTAAGAAACTATTGAAATGAATATATTTGCCTCGTGAAACATTTCTAATTAGTAGATAATGTAACATAATTAACTATCTATAGCTACGCGCAATATATTATCAAGTGCATCATCTCAATTATCTATAAATTCTCAATTATGAATCTATGAATGATTAATAACAAATTAATGTAGATTTTTAGTGATATTTTTGTGGTTTGCTAAGAAAATTTAGTCGGTTATTGTGATTATTCTTCTTTCGCAATTGGCAACTGTTGTTGCATGTTTGAGGATTCTTCGACTTCTCGTTTGACAAATGAACGAAAAATAAATTATGAATTCTAAATAGTAAATCCGATTATTAAATATTCATTTGTTTACAAATGATGCTTGCAAAGCTGCTAATGAAAACTCACAACAAACAAATGTATGAGCGAAATGTTGTTAATTAGCAGATTTATTTCAAACTTTTGTGAACAAAAAAAAATCTTCAATTTTAGTTTTAATTTTTCTTTTCATTGAAGCATTCAGTCAGATGCTTGATAAATGTGAAACATGACGAATGTGATCAAAACAAAGATAATCAGATATTTAATTAGCCTCCTATCACTCCCACTCATGTTCTCTCTTAATGCTAGCAACATAATTAAATTTATTCGAAACATAAAACATGAATAATCAAGTCGAATGTTGTTTGTGATCAAAATGACAAATCTTTCCATGAAAACTTGTACAGAATCTAAACAACAACATCACAAGAAGAAAAACAAAATTGAAATTCTAAATTTGCGCAATAACATTGTAAAGAGACGTTAATGAAATTAAATGTGATTAAACATTATTTCTCTTTGTCATTATCTCGAACTTTAATTCATTTTTTTAGTGGTATTAATTAAAATTGTAAAGTTTTCTTTCTCATTAACACATTGAATTGATAAATAATTGAATTAATCTTTGATATCCGGAAATTAATTAGTGGCATTTGAGTATTTATTAACAGACAAAAGATATTTGTAACTCACAATAACTTTAACAGCATTACTAACCCAGAAAAAAAAGAGAGAGAGAGAGAAGGAGAGAGAAACCTTAAACATTAAAAATGATGGAAAAAGTAGTTTGAAGAAATAAAAAAGAAAAAAAAAGTTACATTCAATTGGACGATCAAGGAAAGCGACACCAAGTCAATGATGACGCAATGAATCTGATTTTGAAGAATTCAAGCACAAACATTTTGCCTCGGTGTTGCAAATGTTGCAAATTAATTTTATTCTTCTTCTTCTCGTTTCTTATGATAATTTTTTATGATTTTGTTTGTTTACTTTTGTATGCGTTTCATTTATTTTTTCTTTTCATAAAAGTTTTACTCATTCGTCTTTATTTATTTTTTTTTTCATCATATTATATTCCATTTAACACGAAAATTCCCTTCCACATCCTCTGTCGATCCTTCCTTTTTTGCTCTCTCTTGTCTCGCATTATAGAGCACGATAACGCCTGAGAATACATTGGCATACAAGTCTCTGGTTGAAGATCCAAAAGAGTTACTCTTCATGGCTCCATTAGAAGAAAAATGTGGCGAGAGAGATGAGAATGAAGTGAATGGAACATCGACATTGCCAAGGTCAATATCGTCGGATCAGACGACGCATCAACAATCTAACAAAGCAGCTACATTGAGCAAACTTCTTCGTAAAAACAAAGGAGGTGATTCCGAGCCTTCAACGTCAAGTCCATTGAAGATTCTTCGTGACAAGAGCTTTCCTATCGGTAAACCGCGATTAAAGATTTTACCATCAGTTGGTAGTGAAAGTGTCAACTCAACGACTTTCCTGCTAGACCACGACTGTGAGAATCCTTGCGAAACTCCAAGTTACATGGCAAACGCAGCAGGAAACTTCAACTTGAATATTGAGACAAGTGAAACACCAAAAGCTGAAATTAAACCCATCGAAGATAATCCTTTGCCATTGCCACCGAGAGATCGTAAATTACAGTTGAATGTTGCACAGAAGCGTCATGTTCGGAAGTATCCGTTAATCATCCCAGCGAGTGGCATCCAAAGAACTTTGGATAAAATCAATCAAATTACGCCGGTTGATGAGAAGTTGGACGTGTTTCCTATAAGTGAACCTCCATCTATACCAGCACCGACATACATTGACAACGATGATGATGACGACGACGATGTCTTTGAAGACTTGAAGAACGACACAAAAATTTCACAAGAATTCGAAGAGAATGTCAATCACTATGGAACTGTGAAGAGTCTCGTTGAGAAAAATTATGAAAAAGAATTTATCGAGAATAATTTTCCTGCTTCTGTTAATGCAACGCGACATTCTCTCGTCAACTTAAATAATGGTCATCGAACTTATGAGAATCTTGAAGCATTTCAGAAGAGATTCTCATGTCATGATGAGGCTGACACTGCGTCATTGCATTTTGAATCGATATTAGAGAATGACGAGAATGTTCCGAACATAACTGACGATATGGTTGACGGTTTTTGTGTATTTGAAAGTGGTTCAAAGCAATCGTTTGATGGCGTAGTTAAGAAACCCTCAGACAGGAAATGTGTATCAAAAGTTGCGCCTTCCCCTGCCATCGAGTCCAAAAAACTTGAATTCAGTCAGAAATATCCGAAATATAAAATGCCACGCAATGAACTGGCTAGCAACGCCTTGTTCAATAAAATTAAGGAATCGGTTGAAAATGCTGCAATGGCAGAAGAATGCGAAGTTGAACTCGACGTTGGCCATGAATGTGAACTTAAAAAGTCAATAAACCACGTCAGTTGTGAAGATCTTCTCGACTTCTCAGAAATGAAACCGAAAGGAAGAGAACGCGGTGCAGAGTCAGATGAAGTGAGAATTATGATAAAAATGTTTGGAATGAAGGTGAGTTGAAAACTTCTTTGACACAAAAATAAGCTTAAAATTATTCATTTCCAACAGATAACATTAGAAAGATGTTTGCTAACTCTCGACTTCATCAACTGGGATCTACAAAAAGCGATAAAGCTATGCAAACTTCAAAATTTGAAGTCAAACTTCTCCCTCCAAGAGTGCCTTGAACAACTCGAACCTCACTGGGATTTAAATCAAATCGCAAAAAAAAATTGAGTTGTGACGAAAAAAACTTATTTTTATCTTGCAGGTTGTAAATCAGAATCTCAATAAATTTTATTCATGATCATGTTGAAGTAATTAAGTACATAAATATGTGAATCAGCGTATTAAATGACCCCAAGTGAGGTAAATTAAGAAAACTACAAAAAAAATCTTCTCTCTGTAATTTTAATTAATTTTTTTTACATTTAAAAATATTTTACAACAAAAATGATTCTGTTTATTCGATGGAATTAATTAATAAATAAAGAAACAAAGAAACAAAAAAAGCCTTTTAAAACGTGCGAGTTTGGTGACTTAAATCGACTTTGTCTCATTGAAACGACCTTTTTCTTTCCCATTCCTTTCGTAAACAAAAAATTAGAATGTTTTTCAAATATGTCAATAATTTAAAAAAATAATTTCAATACAGAATCTGCAGAAACGTGAAAGTCATAAAAAGATTAATGCCTAACATTTACAATAGAAATATTAGACAAAGGGTAACGTACTTTTTAGTAGAAATTTCAATGCCAAACTGCGATCTTTAACTTCATCAGCGATTCGATTTCATTTCTCTACTTGAACTTGCAACTGTTTTGCTTCATGTTGAGCTGAAGAAGGAGGGAGATGGTAAATTACTGAGACCAATGTGGTAATAAAATTCACAAGTTCAATGTGGTATTTAATAAAATTCACAAATTACCTCCACATTGACAGCAATTCACTTTCATTTCGCATAGAAGTCTTAAATTTCGTACTAAGATGAAGAATCTTCAGATTATAAACACTTGACAAATGATGAGGCCAAAATATTCTTACAAGAACTTCTTTGTTGACGCTTTTTTGTCTAGTGTTAGCACAAATCTTGTAAAAAAACATGACACATATATGACTAACAGCGATTCATTCTTCATCTTAAGATGATTGGCTCAAGGCCGTTATTGTAAGTACTTAAAAATATTTATTCTCTCAAATCGAATTGGTTACGTTTCGTGTTGTTGTTGTTGAGAAGTAGTAAAAAACGAACATCTTAATGAAATTAATTCAGTTGCAAAGTAATTTCCTTATAAACAACAACCAGGAACATTTGTAAATGTCTTCAATCACTCATCCATCCAAGGATAATGCATTCAAGAAAAATATTTAAGTGAATCGACATTGATTATTGTTATTATTTAAGATTCGTGATGTTACTCATATGTAATTGAACAAACAAACACGTCATGCAACGGACTTGTCTTCTTTACTTTCGCTTTTATTCGATGATTTGTTTACTTCCCCACGTGTGCGACGTTATTTGGCAATAACGAAACCGGCTCATTGCATGACATGACAAAAACAAAGAAAAAATAGGAGGAGACGATATTTTATTATAGTTTTGATTTTTTCTTTCCATCTTTCACAAAGAAGTTCAGATTATTCTTTTTGATGTTTATTTGTTTATTTTTTTGCTTATTCGATGGTGGTCAGGAAGAATTTTTAAAAAAATTCTTGAACAAAATTTATTGTTAAAGAATCAAAAATCAATTTTTCTTCTTTAAATTAAATGGTAAGAATTCTACAATCCGTCCCACAATCACTTGATCATCATCATAATGTCATCAATGACCGCTTAATTTTCAAAATGCTACCAAACAAGTTCTTATATGTCCAAGAAGAGAAGACGACGAGCTGTCGTTTACTTAGCAGGTGTAGTCTTCGTAGAAACATCTTTTGTTGCTAATTTGATATGTTCATGAAATTCTTAGTAGACAAACTTCAACTGGAAATAAAATATTTAAGCTCGCTGATTAAACATTTTTTGTAGTTGCGAATTTCAATGAAAAAATATTTATTGCGCGTTAAAATGATTTTTTTTTCTGAACATAATCTTGCTTATCTATAAATTATTAAATTCTAAAGAATCAACTCATAAACTTATCAAAATATTTGTTATGAAGGTGAAATGTATTTAAAAAACAATAATAATAATTTTCCATCAAAACCGATGTGCAATCTCACGTGATTTAATATCCAATATTGAATCACGTTTTTAAAGCGTTCTTTTCATTTTATTTTATTTCATAAATGACTCGAGAGAAACTTATTAGCGAACAACACAAAATAAAAACACAATAAAAAGAACTTAAATGTTTATGGCGTCAATTAATCAATCTTTTTGGTAGCGATAGGTTTTTTATCAAAGATAATTTTACGAACATTATTGAATGGTGCTTCAATAAACAGATGCAATGCCAGTGAACAGATGATAATACTGCTGAACTCTTCAACGTTGTACTGCAGTTGTTAAAACAAAAAACAAAACAAAAGAGAGAAATAAAAAGTGAATGTTTAAATAAGTTAAAAGCACTCACCATCAACTTGATGAATTCAAAGTATTCAGCGTTGCGCACTTTACCAACGTTGTAGAAAAAAATTGGAAATTGTGTGAGATAAATTGCGTAAGATATCTTCGTGAAGATCCTCTGAATCTTCATCTTGAAGAGTTGCACAATTTGATCTAAATTGATGACAAATATTAGCGAATAAGTGAAAGTTAATTGAATTAATTTAATTTATGTTGCTTACTGTTACATCCCTTCTCTGATGCAAAGATTATCCATGCTGATAAGACACACCACGATGCTGGCGCAAATGCAGCATATAAAGCAGCTTCAAAGCTGTTATATTTGTAATCGGGAAAATTCATTCGAATTGACACGAAAAGTGTGATGAAGAAGGCAAGAAATCCGAATGTCCATCCAAGCTTTGCTTGCTTTGGCGTCATTTGAGAGTCTTTGTGCCTTCTCAAAATGTAACCTAGAAGCATTCCCATTGAATAAACTGTAAAGCGAAATGGTGGGATAATGTACATTCGATCGGCAACTTCAGCAATCTTCGAAAGACTTATTCCAAAAAAGATATGAATGGAAAGCTCATGTGTGATTGTCACGTAAAATCTCGCGATTGTTGAAAGAATCGAAAGACCAATAATTGCTTGAATTCCCCGTTTCGGCCACCTCCACAATCCGATTGTGAGAAATATCGCGACAATAAATAGTTGCATATCAATTCCAGTGTGGTGCGTGTTTGTTAGACAAATTGAATTGTAGCCGAACCAATTCTGAACGAAGAGAAGATTTCGCCACCAATGCTTTTTACAGATGTCAGAATGAGATGTCACAACAAGATTCCACATTGGACCCGAGCCAAGGAGTGGCAGAATATAAGTGCAGAAGAGAATCAGGAAGATTATCGAAGGAACAATTCGAACATATCGATCAAGTAATTCACGCCAAATGACGATCTTCCGACCTTTTTGCAATCGTCCGATAAGTGTGTAAGTTGTAAGTAAACCACTCAGCATTAAAAAGATGTCAGTGTAAAGTGATGCTGCTGATGCGTAAACAAGCAGGAATGGATTAGCCAATCGCTTTGTCATCTCGGTGCGATTTATAAATGGATTGAAGAGTATTGCCATAGATTTATGTCTACAGATGAAAATATTTTGAAAATTCAACATTCGTTCATAAGTACACATAGATGAATGAAATAACCCTTTTGATTAAATATTATTATCAACTTACGTGAACATTAACACCATGGCATTCAAAAACCGAATGCCGTGAACTGTTTGAATCTCATTTGGATTATCATCGACATTTAGCAAATCTTGAATATTCTTAGTTACCGAAAAAGCGATTAACCATTCATCTAAATAAATTAAAAACGTTCTGATCTGCATTGGCTAATCTTTTTTAATTAATTTATACATACTTTTGTTCGTCTTAACCTTTATGTCGTAGATTGTGCAGAACCCACATAAAAGCAGCACCGCAAAGCAGAGCATTCTGTGAAGAAGGAAAACAAGATCAGATTGCATTCCTTTTTTTGTTTCACGAAAAAAGATTTTGATTTTGATTTACATAACACGTTTCGTAGCACTATCTAGTCCGGTTAGATTTAAATCCTTTTTCAGCTGACACATTTCTTTATCGACCTTGACATCGATGATTATGTCTGACTTCTCTGAATACTTTCTAAGAAAAGCTTTGATGCCATGCTCAAGATCCTCGTGAGAACAACTTGAAGGTATGCAAACAGCCCAATTTATATGCGAAAATCGGGGCGTTCTGTGACCACACTGAGAGAGAAATTTTTATTTGGTTTTTATCATTAACTGGTTTTGCTTTTTTTTATCAGAAACATTTGTGAGAATTGTTTGTTGCTAGATAGAAAGAGATAAGTTAAATGTCAGAGAAAAATAATATACAAACATCATTGAAATTGCTTTTAAAGAACTCGTGTGATTGAACGAGCTTTAGAAGATCTCTCATAGCGCCACTTTTTGATCGCGGCTGGAGGTAAGCAATGCAATATTTTCCTTGAAAGCTTTCAGAACGTGAAACAGTGTTTAGACACTGATCATAATCGCCATATTGATTCATGTTGCCGTTGAAAATGCCACTCGGAATTTTAGCAGTTGCGTCATGCACTAAAACAAACAATGTTAATTGTTTTTAATTTTTATCATCTCAAGAATATTCTCACTTTTCAAAGCCCACAACTCGAGGTTCTCCATGGCAATTAAGAATGTTTGAAAATCATTACGACACTGTGCATTTATTTCAGGAATATCCGTCAAATCAACAAGTGGCGTGTATTTTAAAAACCATGATATTGATGGGTCTACAACAGTTTCGTTTCTTAAACTTATCACAGTATTTATTTTAATCACTATCGCTAAAGCAGTTAATAAAAGTCTCAACATTAACATTATGGAAACATCGAATCAGATATAAAAACTCTAAATCCGCTTAATTGCGATGGTTTCAAAATAATTTTATTCTCGCGAAACGCAAACAACAAGATGTTAACACATTGGCGTTCTAAAGCAAACTAATGTTCAACTTGTCTGCTATTGTCGAAGAGAGAGAGAAGGAGAGAGAGTCAGAGATAGAGACCAAGTGGCTTAAACGAAGACGAAATTGAGAATCGAGGCTTGTTGTGCATAAACACACAAACTCAACATTTTTTTTTCTGTTTTATGAATTAGCCATACATGAGAAAACACGGAAGCGATCAATGATCAAATGTGCTTGACGACATCATTAGAATAATCTCAGGTATTTATGCTTGAATTTGTTTAAAGCATTTTTTTACAATTCTTGTCACATAATTATGATCGATTGTTGAAGGGGAATTTTAAAGATTATTAACTTTTGAACTTATTTAATTTAATGGAATGCTTAAGCATGTGCGCGAATGCTGTTGATCATAAATTAAAAATAGCATGAGCTTTAACACTTTTTTATTTGCTAGATGATTTCGCAATGTGCCCGTTCCACCTATAAGTTCCATTAACAACGAAGGGTAACAGAATTCTACTAAATTTAATTAGCTCATGACTTCATCTTTGGATTAACATAATTTTTACACGTCTGGCTTTAATATGAGACATTGTCTCTCTCACTGGAAACATTCAGATTGTCTCTTCTATCAGCTGACATTCAAGGCTGTTCACAAAACTGTACCACACCGCGAACACCGTTACGCTACACGAGACTCACATTGTACATAAGTAAATAATCGAATATTGGAACTTGTTTACACAATCCCGAAGCCACCAAAGAATTTTTGAAGTTAGAAAGCGAAAGCGTCCGAGAAAAGTGTGTCAAAAGCTTGCATGGTGATTTCCACGTCTTTAATTATGCTAATGTGAACAATTAAGATTTAAAGATCATTTTTGGACTTTAAGAATTTTCCTGTTGGCGACTACGTACATAAAAATATCTCCGTTAGCAGCAACCTTCCGGGCCTTCTTCATATAACGTGATTATTTCTTTTTCGCTTATGTAAATTTTATTTTTTAGGTATTTATCCAACTTATTCCGTTGCTGGTGCTAATATATTCACGATATATATTTTTCATGACAAAAAAATCGATAGCAGCCGATTTATTAAGTGAATCGAGAAGAATGAAAGATTTAAATCTAATTAAGTTGAATTGTTTCGTTGTAAGAAGATTTTCTTGCTTTTTACAAGATTAAAATAAAAAATAAGTAAGCAATATTTAGAACCACATTATTCAGCAATTTATGTACCCAAAAGCGTGTTGAAATTTTAATTTGTCATAGAATTAGATTTAATTGACTATAAAAATTATATTTTTCGCATTTATTTTGAAACCTTTCAACCTTAACAAAATAACATCCAAAAGTTTACAGCAAAAAGCAAAGCGCTGTTCATGCTGCTAAATTTAAATATCAACATGGAATTTATTTCTAGTTACTGCAGATTGAATTGAGTAGACAAATATCTAAGTATTTAAATTGACAGAAATTTATTAGTTCTATAAGACGTCTTTAATAATAATTTCGGGTAAGATGATCTTCGATCGATAATCAATAAAGTTCTCACCGGTTCAATAATAAAATGTTAATCAAGTTGATTTCATTCTCGTTCTTAAGAAGAAGCAAATCATTTTTCTTAAACAGCTGAAAGAGCAAAATTATTTTTAAATTTGAATAGGTAGATTTTATTTTTCTAATGCTTTTTATTTTGAAGCGAACGATAAACATGTCCTAAAACATTTTATTCTTTTTAAAATTCTCGATTTCTTCTTTCATTTCTTGTTTCTCCTTTTTATTGGCAAAACTGTAGCTGACCGCGTTTAGTGATAAATCAATCAGATTTTCTTTGTCTAAGCCAAAAGTTTCGGAACAAATTCTGAGCTCATTGGTGAGATTCGTCTTGAACACGCCATAGTCGTCGGTCTACATAGATAACGATAAAAATAAATGGAAACTCCAAAAAGCTTCTTCAAAGACTTACACAAATCACGATTGGATGATTCATCTTTAAGAATTTTCCCATATGGTGATCGTCATAAGATGGAACAGTTTTACACAGCACATTTGACGTCAGGCAAATCTCAATGGGAATTTGCTTCATTAACAAAATTTTCCAAGCTTCTAAATTAGATTCTATTTAGATATTTTGAACAAGAAATAAAAAAAGTCAAACCAGTCTCACATTAATCAGGCTGAGATTTTAAAGAATTAAAATATTTCTTCTCACCATCAATAAATGTTCCATGTCCGATTCGATCTCCTGGCATCATAAATTTAAGCATATTCAGAACTTCTTCGTCATCATGCGTCTCAGATTCGCCACAATGTAACGTAATGCCGAACCCTTCCGTTCTAGCTTGTTGAAAGATTTCTTGATAATCTTGAAATTTTCCTTTTGTTGGGTCACCATTCAAATCAATGCCTTTGATAATTTCAGGAAATTCATTGTGTAGCTTTGAAAATAAATGAAAATTTTCTAAAGCTTCACTGACACCATAAGAAATGTTGACCGAGCGATGGAATAAATTTCACACCAATTTTAGGATGACTTTGTTGGCATGTTCTTTAATTAAATTTAACATACATTAGTGAATTTACATAAGCCACTTTAACTTACATGATTGTGTCAATGATTGCATGTAAATATTCCAATTTCGTCATGTTTGGAGTTTTTCTTGGTGTACTTCTCAGTTCAAAGTAAATCACATTTTCTTTTGAAAATTCGTCAATTACACATTTTGTTGCAAGTTTAACAGCTTCTATGGTGTCAACTAAGTCATGAGCAATTTTGAAAACTTCAAAGCATTCAGCAAGAGAACGAAATTTACTATAATTAATTATTTCAGGCTTTTCAAAATCTGGATTAGATTCTTGCTTAAGTTCTACGAGTTTGCAAAGCGTTTCATCACTCAAGCTAGAAAACAAAGTTGTTAATAGGTGAGATAATGAATAAAGATGTAGAATCTTACCTTCCATTTAAGTGGCAATGTAATTCCTATAAATCGATAAAGGATTAAAATGATAAAATTATAATTAATGAAGCCTCAGATAAAATATAAGGTTGAAGCTTACAATTTTTGGCAGTTCTTTAATGAAGTTCTCCATTTCGATGTAATCTTTTACGATGCTTGTTGTTTACAGTTAGAAGCGTTTAAATTATTATTTTTGTTTTGTTTACAAATATGCCGGTAATAGAATCAAAGACACTGAAGTTGAACACTTTGAAATGAAACAAAATGGAAAATGAAATTTGAATTTAAATTTGTTGAATTCGTTAAAGTTCAGGTAAGTTTTAATGATAACAGAAAAGCTCATTTCATTACTTTTTCCAAAATATTTAATTAAATTAGGTCTTTATTATGGTTATATTAAAATTAAATTTATCAAGACAACTAGAATTTTCAACAAGAAAATAACTAAAAAACTTTTAAGACGTCGAAAAATATTGAATGTCATATTAAATAGATAATTTTTGCATTTTTTCTTGAGGTTCTCCATCCTCAAGATTTTGGATTTGGATTTGCTGCTTATTGTACAGCTGGTATAATTGCTGTAATCGACAACGTAAGTTACAATCACCAGTGAACCATATGTTGTTTAAAATTTCGTCAACAGTTGGACGTGATTCCGGATCGACTTGAATTATATTTTTAATCAAGTCTTTAGCCAATGGAATCTGAAAGAAAAAAAATAAAATTTAAGAAGAAAAGAAAAAGTAGTCACCTTTCCCCAAAGGTTCGTATTAGAGAAATTTATGTTTGCAGTTCTAATTTGTTCTCTCATAAATGTTCCGTATTCATCATGAAATGGATAAGATCCCGCCAAACATGAAAAGAACAAACATCCCAATGACCAAATATCAGCTTTGATCGTATACTCTCCATTTAAATCCATAATTTCAGGTGGCAAATAAAATTTTGTTCCAAGCTGAGTGAGTAAAGTTTCATCAGACGGTCGCGCAAAACCAAAATCGCCGATTTTCAACAAAAGCTCAATTTTTGAGTCGACTCTTAATGACTTAATGAAAATATTTTCAACCTTGATATCCCTATGTGCAATTTTCAATTGATGGACCTTTGAAAGGCCTTTACATATTTGTGCCAAGAAAAATTTTGCATTTGATTCGGGTATGAGATTGTTTGGATATTCATTTATTAGATCAAGTAAGCTGCCACAATCAGCGTATTCCATGAAGATAAAAAGGTATTTGTTATGGACAAAGTCAGCAACGTATTTGATGACGTTTGGATTATTCAATGTTCTCATTACACGTACCTCATCGTTCATCTAAATAAAAAATAAGGTAAACCTAAGAAATTTATTATTTAAGCAGTTGAAAACTTACATGCTGAATACGTTTGAAAAATCCGTACTCAGATTCCCAATCATTTTTTACTCTTGAAAGCACTTTGACAGCAAATTTTGTCGAAGCTTTCTTATCATAGGCAGCGCGTACTGAGCTCTGACCACCACTTCCAATTATAGAACCAAAGTAGTATTTATCTAGTAAGAGCTCAGGATAGCCATTAGTTTCAAAGTTTCTTCTGTCCATAAAAATAAACAAGCTGAAATCCAAAAACAGTTTAATGACGTCTCGATCTTTTAATATTCTGCAACTGCCTTTTGAAAGCTTTTCAAAATTCAGATGTAAACCGTTTGCTCCCGTTACATGAAGAACAGCTGGACTCAAATTTATTTCGTTTCCAGATGAACGTTCTCTTTGAATCCAGAAGTGATTTCTGCTAATGACCTCCAAGTGACGTTTCAAATGCTCGGCAGTAAAAATAAATCCTTCTGTTACACTTTCATGTGATCCCCTTCCATAAAATGAAATGTCACCAACAAGCTTGATTGGATCAAGTGAATCTGAGAACATTGGACAAAGGTATGCCCAGCCTTTTGTATCTTGAAAACTATTTGTGATATTTTGTTCAAATTCCATTTTTAAACTTTCTGATATTTTTTTATAGTGTACTACGATAAGGAGAGAAAAATTTGACATTTTGTCCTTGAAAAGTAGGCTCATATGAGAAGCATTATGTAACTAAATGAGTTTCAATAGAAAACAGTAAACGTAGCCTCGGTTATTGCAAGATTGAAAACTACTTACTTAAATTATGGATTCTTCTTTGCGTACAGTTTCTTAATAAAGTTTAGAACTTTTATGTTGACTTTAAACGAGAAAATATTTGATGATACTTCCCGCAAATGATTCTTCAAATGAACATTTAATTAAAGAATTCACATCTTCGTAACTCTCTTTGATGATAACCGATTTAAGTCTGAAATAACCGATTCACTTTTGAAAAGTATTCAAATTCGAGAGAAAAACGTTGCAAAATTAAGAGCGAAAAAGTACCTAAATAAAATTGAAAATTATTTTTTTTTCTTAATTTCTTAATAAATTAAAATCTTCTTTTTTGTCAAACCATATTTTGAGTTATATTTATTCACTTCATGTTCACTATAAGTGAAATTGATTTATCATGACTTTGAATTGCTGAAAATTAGCTTACATTTCAGAGAAATTGTCACTTTGACCTCTTTCTAAATTCAACAATATTCTTTTACTCATCTGTTTAAACTAATTCTTTACAAGATACTTATCAACACTGTTGTCTGTGGGACATCATCAGGAAACACATGGAAACATTTACACTTAGCCTAAGTGTTGAGAGTACGAATGTACGATTAACAAACTCGCATAGTTTATCACCCTTCGTTCTAATTTACATATTATGTATACCCCTTTTGTCAACCATTACGAATAAATATTCTAAAGAGTGAAGACGTACAAATTTAAAATAAAGTTTAATCAAGTCAATTAATTAAACTCATAAGTGATTAGTTTTATTCTCAAACATAATCTCAAAAGGTTATGGGCCCAGGAGAACTCGATTACATCAAAGAAGTCAAACAATTACGAAATTAAAATTGTTGTATCAAAAACGTGTAATTCGGAAAAGTGCAACCAACATCCAGATAACCTGCAATTTTGTTCAACATAAAAATTTTTTGCTTGTATCATCGAATAATTATTTTTCAAGTGCCGTTTCAAGGAAATTAAAATGGAAAAGGAATCGAAAACAAATACTTTCCAAATCGAACACTTGAACGGTGAAAATTATTCAACATGGGCTTTCAAAATGCAAGCCATTCTGGAAATTAAAGATGTTTGGATTACAATTGAAAGTGAAGCAAGACCTGAAGGAATTACAGCAGAAATCTGGAAAGATAAAGAATCACGGGCTCGTCAACTTATCGCCTTACACGTTGAAGGAAAAGAAGTCGTTCATATCAAAAAGTCTAAGACCGGAAAGGAAGCATGGAATGAATTTAAAACCATGTATCAACGCCGTACGGCAGGCGCTCAGATGCGAACTATTCGCAATTTAACATCATTACGGTTCAAGCCGGAAGAAAACATGCGCGATCATATGAATAAAATCGCAAAATGGATAGATGACTTGAGTGAACAAGATGAACCACTCAAGGAAAAATTCGCTTGTGCAATCATACTTGGAAGCGTGAGCGGTGTGTACGGAAATCTCGTCACAGCAATCGAAGCTTGGAATTCAGACAATATCACCATTAAAAATGTTCGAGGTGCTATCATTGAAGAATGGGAAAAGAAAAAAGCTGAAGCTGAACTGGAAGATGTTGATCGATTCAAAGGTTTATCAGTCGCTCAACGATTGGAACGAGGAAACTCTTGTTTTTACAGTAATAATGATAAGAGGAATTTTAATATCGAAAATATTTGGTGCATTGATTCAGGTGCAACTCATCACATGTGTAACAATAAAAATTCTTTTGTTACAATGGAATCTTACAGTAGCACAATCACTATTGCTGATGGAAATACAGTGTCAGTAGTAGGAAAAGGAACAATTAAACTAAACATTTTTGCGAGTGGAAAAATAATTGAAATTACACTCAATGATGTTTTATTCGTTCCAAATCTTAGTGATAACTTAATTTCAGTTAGAAGTTTGACTCGAAAAGGTTTTACTGTAGTGTTTAAGGAATCAGTTTGTCAAATAATAGTTGACAATCACACTTGCACTATAGGAAGTAGTAACAATGGCTTGTATCTATTATCAGTCGTTGGAAAAGCACTCGTTAGTAAAGGAAAATGTGTACATGACTGGCATAAACAGCTTGCACATAGGAACCTTGAAGATATACGAGGAATGAAAAATCAAATAAAAATTAAAAAATGTGATCACTCTGATGTATGTGAACCATGCATTAGAGGAAAAATGTCGAGACGACCATTTCCAACTTCAGCAACAAAAACAAATCAATGCTTCGACTTGGTGGTGAGTGACGTCTGTGGACCAATGCAAACAACAAACTTGGGTGGAAATAAATACTTCATAACATTCATTGATGCTCATACAAGGTACGTCAAGGTCGCTTTTGTCAAAGAAAAATCAGAAGTTGCGCATGAAGTTATGAAATATGTGGAAAATATAAAGACACAATTCAAAACAAAACCAAAAGTTTTAAGAACAGATCGAGGTCTGGAATATTTAAATAAAACTTTAAGAACATACTTCGAAAAAGAAGGAATAAAACATGAGTGCACTGTCGGTTACGCTCCGGAACAAAATGGAATGGCCGAAAGAATGAACAGAACACTCGTGGAATCTGCAAAAACAATGCTTTTCGCATCAAATCTACCAAGATTCTTGTGGGGAGAAGCTATTTCTTATGCTGCATTTTCCTACAATAGACTCCCAACAGCTATGACCGGAACTTCACCATATGAAGGAATTTTTAATAAAAAACCAAATATGGAACTCTTACATGAATTTGGTTGTGATGTATATTCACAAATACCTGATGTACATCGACGGAAATTAGATGAAAAAGCTGTTAAGCTAAAGTTTGTTGGACATGATCTCAACGCCAAAGGATACCGATTAATTAACAAAAACTACAAAATTGTTATTAGTCGGGAAGTAAAATTTCTAAACACAATCTCAACTCTTGAACCTGAAACTCAAAAGGAAAAAGAAAATCTACAAGATGTAATTTTGCCAGAATTTTCTTTCGACTCTCAAACAAGAGAGGAAAATAATGACTCCGTCCTATCAGAAAACTCTGACGACTTTCAAGACGCAGAGGAAGAAGAAAATACTCCAAACCCAATGGAGGAATTACCACGACGATCACAACGACAAAATCTTGGCCAATTGCCCGAAAGATTTGGTGATTTTGTGCTATATAAAGCTGATAGTACGGAGGAAGGATTTGAACCAAGAACCTACAAAGAAGCTTTACATTGTTCTTACTCTAAATGGTGGATAATTGCCATGGAGGAGGAACTGAATTCTTTGATTGAGAAAAATACATGGGAACCATCAATTGTTCCACAAAATCGTTCACCTATTGGATGCAAATGGGTCTTCAAATTAAAATACGACGATACAGGAATAATTGCACAAAGAAAAGCTCGACTGGTCGCCCAGGGATTCTCACAAAAATATGGAATCGATTATGATGAAGTTTTCGCTCCAGTAATACGAAGTGCAACACTAAGATTCATGTTATCTGTTGCCGGAAAAAGGAAATACGACGTATATCAATATGACGTGAAAACAGCATTTTTAAACGGAGAACTTAAAGAAGAAATTTACATGCGATACCCACAAGGAATGACAGCAGCTGCTGGAAAGTCTCTCAGATTGAAGAAGGCTATTTACGGACTTAAACAATCTGCACGCGCGTGGAACAAAACATTTCATGAAGTTCTCACAAAATATAATTGTGTACAAAACCAAACTGATAGATGTTTATACTCCCTTAAGGAAAACGGAAAAGTTTGTTACATCCTCATTCATGTTGACGATATACTTATAGCAACAAACAACGCAAACTTCATGTATCATCTCATGAAGAGCGTGGAAAAACATTTCGAAATCAAGAACTTAGGAGGAGTAAAGCACTATCTAGGAATTGATATTGTGAGACAACAAAATAAGTTCATGATTTCTCAACCAAGATACATTGAGAAAATTGTTAGAGAAGCAGGTCAGGAAAACGCAAAAGGCTCTAAGCATCCGCTAGATACTGGATACTTCAGTAATGAAGGAAAACCGTTGAAAAACAATGAGGAATATCGAAAACTCATTGGAATGTTGCTGTATCTCAGCACAAACACACGACCAGACATCGCTGTCAGTGTCGGAATCTTGAGTCAAAAGGTGCAAAGTCCTTCTGATTATGATCTCAACGAAGTAAGAAGAATCATTCGATATCTCAAGATGACTCAGCATTTAAAATTACAACTAAATGCAGAGGAAGCTCAAGAAAGTCTGATAGCATATTCAGATGCAAGTTGGGCATCTGATACAAAAGATAGAAAATCAATCACTGGTTTCTATTGTTTTGCTAACGGAGGAGCAATTACATGGTGCAGCAAGAAACAAGATAATTGTTCAATTTCTTCTTGTGAAGCAGAATACATCGCACTATCAGAAACTTGTAAAGAAGTATTATGGCTGCGTGAAATTGCAAAAGCTTTCGACATGAAGATCCCAGATTCTATCACCATCCAAACTGATAGTCAAAGTTGCATGACGATGATTGCGAATCAAAGTTTCAGCGAAAAAACGAAACACATTGATACGAGATGTCATTTCATCAGGGATCTAGTAGACAAGAAGAAGATCAATTTGAGATACGTTCAAACCGATCTCAACGTTGCTGACATGCTGACGAAACCACTCTCAAGTAATAAGATCAAGATACTAAGAGAGCTCGGAATGATGATCGACCTAAAGGAACAAGAGAATCGAGATTCAAACTATTGCTAGTTTGAGGAGGAGTGTTGAGAGTACGAATGTACGATTAACAAACTCGCATAGTTTATCACCCTTCGTTCTAATTTACATATTATGTATACCCCTTTTGTCAACCATTACGAATAAATATTCTAAAGAGTGAAGACGTACAAATTTAAAATAAAGTTTAATCAAGTCAATTAATTAAACTCATAAGTGATTAGTTTTATTCTCAAACATAATCTCAAAACTAAGTTGCTAAACAGCTATTTATTCCTTTTACTCCATGCGAAAACCTTTTTGTCTTAATTCTATCATGATATACGTCAGTTGTGCACTACAACTTCACTTATTGTTAGTATTCTCACTGTTATTATCATTTGTAAACAACATTTGAGCTTGTTGCTGCATCATCTGGTATGGCATTAGCTCAAAGTCATCGTGAGTGATGATTTGTTGGTGTTGTATTTGTTGAGACATTTGGTGGGAATTTGAAGGTTGAAGTGTTTGAAATTGAAGCTGCATATATTGCATGATATCTTCATTCTGCTGATCTGCTTCCATATTCTCAATTGTGTTTGATTTCTGCGGGTTCATTTCGTATTGTATTGGAACATGAGGCGGATGCATCGTTGAATGTGGAGGTTGAATGTGCATTTGGGGATTATTCACTTGTTGTTGACCAGACGTCGTCGATGGATGAATCATTTGAGGTTGATAATCATGATATGACGAAGCATGTGACGATGTACTTATACAACGACTAATGTCAATACATTCTGGTTGATCCATTGGTGTCACAAATGGAACAGTCACGTTAACAGCTGTTGGAAGCATGCCATAACGTGCTATAAACAATTGTTCTGACACCCTTCTAAGTTCCTCTTGCTGTTGAACAATTAATTTTTGTATTTCTTCATGCTTCCTTTGGAGATGATCTTGAATTCGATTCTGAGTAGGCGTGAAAACGATACCTGGCGACGAATATTCCGGTGCTTGTTGAATTGGTGAAATAACAGTTGCAGTGGCAGGAAAGACTGGCTGAACAGGAATAGCCGTCAAGTATTGAGATTGATCTAGGAATGGTGTCACTAGTTGATCACTTGCTTGTTGATGATGAGGAATCATTCGTGGTGCCAATGTGGGTGGACAAAGTGAAAGTGCTTGTGAATTCGGTTGATTATTTGTTTGTGAATGTTGTGAAGAGACTTGAGTTTGTGGTAAGTTGAATTGACTGAAATGAGAATGTTGCTGTTGATGATGTTGTGGATGTTGCTGCTGTTGTTGATTTCCACTTAGTGCCTTCGATATCTGCATATTCTGTTTGGACCTTGAGCGCTAAAAAAAGAAAAGAAAAAAGCAATTCAGTATTGTATAATGTAAATCAATAAATTTATGTACATGAAATAACTTACTTGGCTGACTGAACTGTTTTGTGTCAACTTTGAATGATGACTTAATGGCGAGTCTGCCGACATGGAAGTAGCAGAATCGGAGTCGGGACGATAAGAAAAACGTTTTGGCTTTAAGCTTGACGATTCTTGTGTGTGTGCAAATGTCTTTGAAGCCCTTGAACTTTTCGAACTCCACGGTGACATTACCATGAGAGTTGACGTTGATGGTAAAGCTTTCTTATCTTTTGCTGTACTGTCAATATCATCAACATCTTTTATTGTTGCACCATCGCTTTTCTTCATATGTCTCATCACATCAGCATAACTCACAACACGATGTGTGCATACGACAAATTCAGGCTTAGAATTCCATTGATGGTAAGTTATATAAAATCGTGTCTGAAGCCAGATCCATTGTTGACCTTTTGTCAGAAATCGATAATAACATGAAGTTCCCTCGCCTTTCTGCATCACTGAATTTCGAATTAAAATATAAATCAGTAGAAAGTCATAAACTTTTCTTCGCTTGTTTAACACAACAACTTACGTGCTTCGTGACATGCGACAATTCGATCAAGGTCATCAAAATGATAATAATCGTAGCCCGATGTGCCTAACACTTCAAATGGTAAATATCCGATGATGGGTGGAGCTCGATGATCAAGAAATAAGCATTTCCATTCGAGACTATGTCGAGATGTAAATTCACTATTTGTGTCTACAATCGACATATCACGAATCAGTTGCGGCGTCCAAGGCGGTGTCATTAATCGACCAGTACCAACAAAGAAAGCTTCTCCCGAGAAACTTCCGTATCTGCTTGTTGACATCATGTTATCTACATCTACATTATCTCCTATTTCATAAAATTAATTTTATCAAACATTAATACATGAGTGGGTAATAAAACTCACTAAAATATCCAGAAAATTGAACATATTCGTATGAAATTTCCAAAGAATTCTTAAGTAAACCACGCCGAACATGACACAAGAAGGAAACTTGATTTTCCGAACTGATTCCTCTCTGAAGTGAATCAATCACAGTCTTTGGTGGGTTCAATAAAATATTGTATATCTCTTGTTGCTCTTCTTCGTATACCATGTCGTAAATTGTCATGTTTAAGAGATCATTCTAAGATTGGTATAAATTTAAAAAGATAAACGAATACAATGAACAACACACAACAAGTAAGCGAGTAACGTACAGGAAAAAGTCCTAGAAGCGATGTGATATTTTCGGATGCGTAATGTATTTTCCCTGACGTTGAGAAAACGATAATAAAGCCATCTAATGCTTCTAAAATGAGATGAGTAAATTCTTCATTTGGTAAAAAGGATGGCTTCCAATTCTCTTGAATCTCGTGGACTCTTGACCGAACAGCAACTTCTGAGATGTAATAAAGAAACATTTGTCTTCATATCGAAATGAATTCTAATATTTATTACCATTATGATTTTTTAAAAATGCTATTGTTGACTTTAGCACTGTCGATTTATCCATTTTACGACTGTTACTTGAAACCATCGAGCTTAACTCATTGACCAATAAATTAAACTGATCGCGCCGCTTTTTCTCACTAAGATTCCGGGATTTCCTCTTGGTATCAGCTTTATCGTCATCCTCCTCCATCTCGGTGTATAAACACGTAATCGTTTCAATAATAGAAAACTAAAATCAATGAATAATATTAAAGACACTGACACCGATATCTTTCTGATTGCCTTATAATCTGATATCTTTCAATCAGGAACAGTTATTTATATAACTAAATATTGCTTCAGAGTCTTTATCATAATATTGAAATGTGTTTTAGGTACTTATAGCTATCTAATATGAATGTGTGATAAATAAGATATTTGGAAAATGAAGCAAGAAAAATAACAACAATTATCTCGTTGAATAATAAAACTGAAACCATTTCATCGATTATGAATAGCCAATTTGAAATTGAAAAATAAATCATAATTACTTAATATCAATTAGGAAAGATTTAAGGACGCAATGGAAAAGTACCACGAATTTCAAAGAAGTGAATAAGTAGGAACTTTTTTCTTATTGCATAATCTTTTGTAGTACGGGATAATTAAAATTACATAAGAAAGAAAAACAGTCGTCAATTCTTGCTTAGTTATTTACGAATGCAAATTTACACATGTCGATTCATTGTGCTGATGTAGAACGAAAAAAAGAAGAGATTACATTTCTACAAATTATAAATAAATATTGTGCTTTGAATAGTAAGTAAAGAAATCGTACACAAACATGTAAAAACTTTCTTTCTTTAAAGCTTAAATATTTTGTATTAAAGCTGCTTAAAATTTCGTGTCATCGACAGAATGCAATTAAAGATGAATTCGAAAAGTTCAAAGTCATACCTATTTATTTGCATTAAATTCATCTTCATTCGTTCTTTTAATCAACATGTTTTTTGATTCCCTTAAAAATGATGAAGTCATAGGTATAAACAGGTAGATGATACCATTTACATTTATATTTATTACAGTGAATAGAGAGAGAGAGAGAGAGAGAGAGAGAAGAAAAAGAAAAATAATTCGTGAATGATCTACGCGCCGAATAAACTTTTCTCGTCTAACGTCAATCTCAATCTTTCAACATTTGTTTACTCTTTTCCTCCGGAAGGTTCTGAGACCTAGCAAATCTGTTATTCAATATGAGTTGTCAAAGTATTTTACATAACAAATTTTACTTAAATGAACGTAATTGTATTCTTGAAAATAATGTTCAGGAAAGTTGATTAGAATGTATTTGAAACACGCTTTGGCCGAAAAAAGCACTTGAAATGCCGATAAAACAGAAGAAGAAAAGTTTTTGAAGTCTCAGAAAGCGGAGAACAGAAATTGCATGAATCGTTCGTCCCTTTTTCTTAAATTTATTTCTACATTTAAAGAAAGAATTCTTCTCTCCACTTGATTTTATTTATTATTGTTAACAACTTTTAGTTCGTTATGCAATAAAAGCAACACGTTATGCACTTACATATCGATAGCGACAGAACACAGTTGAACAAAACAATGAAAATATCTTTTTTGTTTTTATGTAACAGAAAGAACAAAATAAATAAAAATTTTACATGTAGTAAATATTTTATCGATAGAGAATAAAAAGCAGAACGAACGAGCAAATCTCGTCTACTGGTTTTGAATCTTTTTCAATTACGCAAGCTAACACAGCACGCCGGGTTTGAACCTCATGTTATATTTATTGTATTATATACTTAGTATTTCAATTTTTACTGATTTCGTGTGTGACAACACAGAAACAAAAAGACAGAAAATGGAAGCAAACTAAATAGAACACGTTTAAAGCAATTGAAGATTGACCGATTGATAATTTAATTCCTTTCGCGGAATGACAACAGCAAACGAGCAGTGTAAGGCTTCACGTCGCTCGGGTGTATTAAAAATATTCACTATTGCGACGTGGGAAATTCTCACAATCGTCGTTAAAAATTATGCTTTCTATCGATAGATTATGTAACAAGCGGCTTCTCAAGTTCCCGCAACCTTGACAACTTAGAACATTTGATAAATAATCAACCCAAGAAGGAAATTATTTCCTAAATTTGTCGTCTTCATTTCACTCTTCTACTTTACCTGTTAATAAATGATTAAATTTGATCGTATCCAATTTATTCTTTTGTTCTTTCACTACATATTTTGTTGTTTTCTTTTTTTCTGCTGTCACTTCAATAACTAATTAATAATCTGAATGTAGAAACGAAATATTATTAGAATATATTATTCTCAGATTTTATTCATCGACTAGTTTCGGTGTCAAAATGTCACCATCATCAGGATCTTCTACAATTGTTATGAAAAAATTTCGTAAATCCGTATTTCGTTTCTACATTCATATTAAATAACATCAGACGTATCAACATTATTCAATTATCTGTTTCATTAGGAAATTTTAGCACTCTTGTGACGTCGTTAGATCGTGAGAATATATCATGTAAGATAAGTGGTAATTTATCTTTCTTTCTGATTAATAAAACTCTTTCCATATAATCTGATGTGAAATGAAGATCCTACATATGTATGTACATAAGAGATGGAAAACTCCTTTTTCTTCTTTAAATAAATGATTGAATGAGATACAAACAGAGGCGATCAAGATTGCAATTTAATTCACTTTCTTTTTTGTTAATTTCTTTCACTTCCTTTTTTCTTAATTAATTAATTAATTCACAAACAAAACTGTTTCTCTTCTTGTCTAAAATATTTCAACACTTTGAAATTTTCCGATCAAATAATCCTGAAAATCCGTCCGTGCGGCAACAAGTATCAAAGTACACAGATGTGAAAGCTTGGAATGACAAAAGGAAAGAAAAATCTGTAAAAAACTCCAGAGCAACCGGTAACTGTAGTCGTTTATTTAATTGTGTTCTCTACGTTTTTATTTGTTCAACAGTGTATTGTGGTACTTATGCTTGAAAGTATTGTTCATGTTGTGAGGGTTGGAGTAGAAATACCTGCGCACCATTTCAATTTCCCTATTGAAACCTTTGCAATATTTATCTACATGTTATTTTATTTTCTGAATTCACTTAAGCAATGTATGAAGTGTGCTTGAGACATTTGATGAGTTAACAATTCACTTCATCGGAAAAGTAGAGGAAAAGACAGAGAAATAAAATTTCCACTCAATAAATCTTCAAATTTGAAGAGAAATGAAAATAATTTCGGAAAAAAGATTATCGAGATTGCTTGTCAAAATGATTTCGTGGTGAGATGAAAAAGAAAGGGAAAATTTAATATCATTTATAGGTATAGTGATGGATTTATATCTGCTGAAAATAAATTATTTTCAATGAATTAAAAGGAAATTGGAATAAGAAAAGTTTCTTTAGTTTTTACAAAGTTTTTATTATTTATTCGTATTGCTTCATTAAATGCTTTTTTTCTCTCTTTCATTATACTTTCAAAGTGATTTCATTTATCCAATTATTTTTAAACATTTCATAAAGGATGAAACAATTGTTTTTGTTTCCATTGGCGAACAATAAAACTTTTCAGGAAGAGAGAATGAAAAACATTGAAGGAAAATTGGTTCAAAAGTGTCAATTTTATCACAAATATTTTAAACTTTATTTTAGTACTTAAACACTCTCTTAGAAGCTCTTTTCCTTTAATATTTGTTTAAAATAAAATCTGTACAAAATAATAAAGATATAAAACATTTATAAATCAGTAAGAAAACTTTCATCAAATGACTAAAAAAGTGACAAAAAAAATTAATTAATTTAGGAAATAAAATCTGCTCAAGAAATGCACAAATGAAAACTTTTAGTTAAAGAAATTAAAATATTTTAATGAGATAGAAGTGACGGAATCATCATTCTTAGGCACATGCATACAAACAAGTAAATTACCATTAAAACTTTCTTTTTTTTTTGACGTCATCCATCACTTTAATTAATTATTTAATGTCAAACATAAACTCACGATGAAGAAACATTTATAAAAGCATCAACAATCAAACAATTTTCATTCACTCTCAGCTTAATAAAAAAAATGATAATTTCCTTCTCTTCATTTTCATTTTCTTCAACTAAATAATCAGTCTGTCGATTTTTCATCACGTGACTTCTCATTCAGATCGATGCTTGTCGCATTATCATCAGCCTGAAGGAAATTCTTGTTCATCGGTTTATCGACGGAAATCATTGCGTCAATGTTTTCGTCTTGCGTTATTGTACTCGCTGTACTCGATGATGGTGATGGTGTGAGATTAGAATTCGTTTGATTCTTCATAGGTAATGGTGGAACGTTGATGTTCAACTGTTTCGGATGGGGAATTGGTGCATCGTAGCTTGAATCGGAGAACGATGGAAATTTATTACTCGATTGATTTGATTCGCGATCTCGATGACTTAATGTTGATAATGTTGAGCTTGTTGTACGATGATAGTTTGGAATTGGTGGTTGAATTGGCCGTGAATAATCAAGATGATCGTATTCTTCTGAAAATATGTTATTAAATATTTGATTATCGATAATAGGCCTTAAACGTCAACTGAAAAATGTCGAATGTCATGAAAATATTCTCACCTGAATCATCAGCTTTTTGCTTGATCTCATCATAAAGATGATCTTCGAAAAGATTTGGATTTGTTAAGTCAGCTTCGTGATTCTTCTGATTCATCAAACTTGGATCATAATTGAAGGAATAAGCAGCAGTTCTTCCACTTGAATTCGAATCATGATCGAAGTTGTTGAGTCGGTCAACGTTTGATGGTTTCGTGTGTCGTAAGTTGTTCATCATTCCATTACGATGAAGTAAAGTTGACATGTCTGTGTTGATGCTACTAGGCTGATAATTATAAACAGGATTGTCAAAATTTGTTCGATCTTCTGACATGAATTGAACGACGTGAATTTCTTTCTTAAGACTGGCGACACGACGTCTGTGGTAGAACAAAACTGTCACGAGAATTCCAAGGAACAACAATGATAAGAACACCGCCCAAATTGTACCAGCTCGTCCTACTGTAATTATAATAACAACGTCAATTAGCATTGCCACAATATTTAATTAAATTAAGATGTTAGTAGCAAAATAAAATCATGAATTAATTGTGCTGGATATAAAAGAAATTATGAGATTGCAGAAGTGAATGAAAGGAACAAACAACAACAGAATAATCTCGGTGCTTAACACATGATCTTGATGGTCACCTGGAAGTCCCATAAAAGTTTCTTCATCAGCTGATTCTTCTCTTTCATCATCATCAAATTCTTCTTCACGCAAATGATTGAATAATCCATTTATTCGATTCTCATTGGCTTTTATTGCTGTTATAAAGTAATAGTAATAAAAGTTACGCGCCAAAGATTTTCTTGTTTCATTTGATGAAGATTCAGCATCGCTGCTGCTTGATTCGTCACTGACATTATCATTGGTTGTTGTCAATGTTTCTTCTGTTACATCTGATGCTGATTTCCTAACTTCATTTGTTGAAGATTCAGCATCGCTGCTGCTTGATTCGTCGCTGACATTATCATTAGTTGTCAATGTTTCTTCTGTTACTTTTTCTGATGATTCTTTAACTTCATTTGTTGAAGATTCAGCACCGCTATTGGTTGATTCGTCGCTGACATTATCATTAGTTGTCAATTTTTCTTCTGTTACTTCTTCTGATGATTCTTTAACTTCACTTGTTGAAGATTCAGCACCGCTATTGGTTGATTCGTCTTTACCACTAATATCAGTTGTCGTCAGTGTTTTTCCTGTTACTTCTTGTGATGACCTTCTAGAAGTCGCTATTAAATTTTTATTACTTTTCAACTCATCGGAATTCGTTTCAGTATTCTCATCCACCGATGAGTGTGAGTTTGTATTATCAGTTGACAATTCATTTTCAACTTCAATTTCATCTTCAGTCATTTTCGTCACAGCATTTTTATCGTGTGATGATTTTTCTTTTAATTTTCGTTTCGATATTTCATCAGAAGAATTATCAACGTCATTGACGTCATTAAACTTTTCTTTTTCTTGATTAACATTTAAAGCTTCCGATGATGTTGAAAAGATTCGTTCAGTTGATGTCATTTCATTTGTCATTTCTAATGAGATTTCAAAGTTTTTATCGTTTAGTTCTGTTGTTGTCATTTGTGTTGTTGTTGCATCGTGGAAGTTCTTCTCAACGTTATCATCATCATCAATACTTGATTCAGCACTTGTGGAACTTTCCGTCGTTACTTTTATTCGAATATGTTTAGTATCAACTAAAGTTTCATTATTTGATTCCTTCTCCGACTCATAATCTTCATTTTCTTATTATTCGCATAAATTCATTTCAATGTTAGTAAAATATAATAAAATCAGTGCAGTGAAAGAAAAATTAAACTCACCTTCTTCCGATGTTATTTGACTAAACGCTGAGGTATCACAATTTTCACCTTTGTATCCGGATTTGCAGACACAACCATGTGCTGGATGACAAACAAAGTTCGGTTTTCGATTGCAATTACAAATCTCGAGGCAATTCGCTCCGTAATAGCCTTCTGGGCAGACTTCTTCACATTTTTGTCCCATAAAGCCTGGTTCACAAACACACAAGCCATCCGATTTACGACATCGCGCGTTATTGACGCATTTGCACTTATGATGACAATTTATGCCCCAAGTGTCGTTTGAACATGGAATCTCACAATGATCTCCAGTCCAGCCTGGCAGACAATGGCAAATTCCATCAATATGTGAACATTCGCCGCCATTGTCGCAATTGCAACGCTGCTGACAATCTTCCCCAAACGTTCCTTCACGGCATGGATGATCGCAAGTTAATCCAATGTAGCCTGGTCGGCATTTAAACTCTCCCGTCACATGATCACACGTTGTCTTCGTTGGCATATTTTCAGGACATTTCTCTTTGCAATCTTGTCCATAATAACCAGTCGGACATTTCTGATCGCAAGTTCTTCCAATCCATCCACGTTCACAGAAACATTCGCCAGTTTGTGGATCACACGATGAATTATTCTTACAGTTGCATTGATGATGACATTCACTACCGTAGAAGCCAACTGGACATGAACTTTCACATCTTACGCCAGCATATTTTATTGTTTTACTTCCACGGTATTCAATTTTGCATAAACATCGGCCATTGACATGATCGCATTGAAGTGTCTTCGACTGCTCGCAGTTACATTCGAATGAACAATTTTGTCCAAAGAACCATGGATCACATTTCTTTTCACATGTCTCTCCAATATATCCTGGGCTACAGTAACATTCACCAGTTACTGGATGACATCCGCCACCATTTAAACAATTGCATGTCATTGAACAACTTGGACCGTAAGTGTTCATCTCGCATGGTCGTTCACATTTGAATCCAGACCATCCAGGTTTACAGAAACATTGACCAGTTTCAGGATTGCATTCAGCATCGTTCTTACAGTCACAATGTTGAAGGCAATCAGTTCCATATGTTCCAGACGGACAATGATTCTCGCATTTGTCACCAGTGAAACCTGAAGAAGGAAAAATTAATTTTATTTAAATTTTAGAGCAGAAATTAAATAAATTTACCAGCAGGACAAACACAAGTCCCATCAAATGGTGAACATTGCGCGTTATTCTTGCAGTCACATTGGAATGAACATGATTTTCCATATTTTAAGAAGGGACATGGTCGATTGCATGTTGAACTACTCCAACCTGCTTTGCATTCGCATTTTCCATCATATGGGTGACATAATTCAGTATTTTCAACTTCACATTCACATGTCTCATTGCAATCTGGTCCATAATTGTTTTCAGGGCATTTTCTTTCACCACAATCAACGCCAATATATCCAGGTGCACATTCACAACTTCCCGTTGCCTTGTCGCATTTTGCACCGTTTTTACATGAACAGGTTTCAGTACAATTGACTCCAAACTTATCGAAGGAACATTGATCAAAACATTTGTCACCCATAAAGCCAGGCTCGCATATACAATCGCCTTTTAATAAAAGAAAAAAATAAAAATTAAATTAACTTAAATAACTTACAAGTAAAATTAAGTACAAGAAACTTGTACAAGTTTCACTTGAAGATTAAATTTGAAACAAAGTTAAAAGTGAAACAAGATTGAATATGAAACGCATTACCGTTTATGTGATCACAAGATGCTCCATTAAAACATTCACACGCGTGTGTGCAATTGATACCATAACGACCTGGTTGACAACGATTACCACAAACATCACCAACCCATCCTGGTGGGCACTTACAAAATCCTGTATCTTCATCGCAAATTCCACCATTTTGACATCGACACGATGATCTGCATTCGTCACCGCCTCTTCCTTTTGTACATTTATCTTCACATCTACGAAATAATCAACATTAATAATGGCATCGCATAAGACGATATTAAGGTTCTTACAATGGGCCAGTGTAACCTTGTGGACAATAACATTCGCCAGAAATATGATTACATTTTCCTCCATTTTCGCATCGACAAATCTCTGAACATCCTTCACCATATCTGTCGGGTGTGCAGGTACTTTCGCATTTATCACCACGATATCCTTTCTTGCAGTGACATTTACCATCATAGGGATCACATTGTGATTCATTTGTACAATCACATTTCTTTTTGCATTTTTTCCCGTAATGATTTGGTGGGCAGCCTGGAAATTTGAAAATAATTTTTTGCTATTCAATAAAAGAATGAAACTTACTGATATCACATGATGGACCACCATATCCTGAATCACATTTACACTGTCCGGGTGCTGCGCAATGGCCATTGATGCAAGGCTTCGGACAAAAAGGTACGCAACGGTTTTTCGCTTCATTCTCAATGTAGCCCTCGCAACATTCTCGAATTGCTCTCGTTTTCTCAAGAACTTCCGTCTTGTTGACTTGTCGTAGTTTTATTTCCGTTTTCCGACAACGTGGTGGTATTTGTGCACACCAAACCATTCTACTTTCCTGGTATGGAATCATATCTGTGACGACAACTGTGACATTGTAGGGATCGATTCGTTTGCATACATTCGGACCTTCAAGCTCATCACCAACAATTGCCATTGCATCGTCAGCTGCTTTTAAACGATGACACACAGTGGCAAGCAATAAAAATAATGCAATTTTGGGCTTCTTCATCATGATTAATTAAATTCAATTGAATTATGCTAACGTTGCTTTTCCTACACTTTTTGTTAATGCATATCTTGTGATATCAAAAACGATAAAGTTTATCTGAAAAAAAGTAAAAAAGAATTAATATTCGGTTAACTTTACCATGCGAATTGGAATTTTTAAACAAGGAAATCAATTAGCGATCGACCTAATTATAACATTGTCAACAAAATTTAATTATTTTAATGTCAATGAGTTTTGCAGAAGAGAAATTGTTTTGATTACTAAACAATAAAATCAACAATGTACGTTCTCAGATATCAAAGTAGATAAACGATTAAAAAAGGCTAAAACGAGTGAGTTGAACTGTCAATCAAATGAATGAAAAATGCAAAATATTCATAAAAACTTGTGTAGACTTATGCGCTACGTTACATCCTCATTCATTCATTTTTATCTTGTTCTGCTCAGTAGATTAATTAATTCATCAATGAGCTTATATAAAATTCGTCTGAAGTTTTAATCAAAGATGTTGCTTGAACTTGAATAATAATAATATTTAATAAAATGTCTTATCGCTCACAAGCAGGTATTATGACGCATCTAATTTAAAGTTATACAGGGAAGTAAATTATTAATCAGCACAAAGCGATTCAACAACACTTTAATACATGACATAACCATTTGTAATGAAACATGCATACAGTAGATAACTTACAAATGAAGTTTAATGTTCAATCAAGTGCAGTTTATTATTCAATTCTTCCTTCTTTAAACTAAACAATAAATTTTAAAACTATGAAAGTGATAAGTAATATAAAATTGTGAGTAATTCGAGAAGTTTTTTGAACTTGTTCACTTGTTGTAAAACAAAGAAAGATTTAACGAAGGCATAAGCATTTGAATCACAGTTGAGGGTCTCAAATTGAATAATAACTTGTGTTTGTGTGAATGAAACAAGAAGAATTCTAAATGAAATAAAGTCAGCCAATGCCGGATGATTATTTATGTTGTCACTTATTGTTAATGAGTTCTATGGAATTATATTCTTGTAAACAACTCCTGAAGTGGTCGAAAACTATCTGAAGATGTTTCTTTGTATCTGACGAAAACATTAAAAGACTCAATTTTGCATACAAAAATTCCCGCTGTTAATATTTTTCGTGTAGGTGAAGAAAGAATGAACGTAGAAATGTTTAAATTTACTATCGCGATTGTCTATCATAAGCAAGAGAAGGAAGATGAGTCACTTGAATTACAAACTTCGGAGTGAATCAATGAACCGGAAAATTGCGAGATTTTCTTGAAATCTCGAGAAATGAAAATTTGAATGTTTCACCAGACCATCAAATTTCAGAAACATAATTTTAGATTCGTGCAAAAAGAAGAATTGCTTAGACAATTGCGTTAGTTAGCAAAAAAGAAATAAAAGCCGAGACAAATGAGTTGTGAGTCAATTCTTTTTGCAGCACACGTCTACCAAATGTTATTCGTTTTCCACTCATTTTTCTTTCGCTCTTCAATGTTATTTTTTGTAAGTTAATTTGAACATCGTCATCTGATCGCAATGACTAATCAGTTCACTGTTTCAACAGCTTCTGTTTCATTCGAAGAAAATCAATTTAAATAATTTACAACTTGTATGTATAATGTGTGAGAAACAATCGGTGGTCATTTTAATTGAGTAAAGAATTCTTTTTCATAAGTTTCAAAACCACGAAAACAATGATAAAAGTCATCGTTTCCGAATTCCCACAATTTACGCAAGAGTCGCTTCTTCATGTTTTCTTTCTTAAAGGTTACTGGGTTAAGAAATTATCTTCGCTTTTATGTTTTATTCGTTTCTTTTACGCTTTGTTGAAAACTGTTCATCATTGCGTGTCATTATTATGATCTTTGTAAGAACACTATCACTTTCAATTCAACTCGAGACTATTTACGATGAAAAGAGAAGTTCAAAAAATTGTTGAGCATTGTCATGAATGAATCATTTAATCAGACAAGCAACAAGTTTGTTTCTTTTGATAAGTGACTCTCTATGTACTCATCTTTAAATAAACATGCAATTTAACGCATCAAGTGCTTTATTATTTTCTATTTTCTTCTCGTATTCAACAACACAGCCACAATTTTTATTTTATTAACTTTAGCCGTTCATTTCCGTTTGATTACTCGAATTCTAAGTCACATAAAATGCACAAAACATGCCGAAGAATGTCGTGATATGTAATTGCAACAATATTATTTGCATTTCTGTGATTCCATTGCGATAATAAGTGAATCATTGTTTATATCGTGACAAGTGTGGTGTTTGACGCATTACTAATTAATGCAAAACAAATGCAACTCATGTTTAGTTCTTCAAATATTTATTTAGATAACTCGTGCGCAAATTTGCGGCGGCTGATCATGGAAAGATTTAGAGCTAAAAATATAATTCAGCTGTTTTCTTTTTTCTTTCAGCCTGAATTTGAGTTCTCTTTTAAAAACTTTCTCTGATGACTCAAGTAAGATTTGCTCGATGCAAAAACATCTTTTAATAAGCGAACAAACAAAATTTTAGCTTTTTGATAAGGAAAGCTTTGTGACTTTTTAAAATTTTGTTTTACTTCTCGTCTTATGCAATTTGAGTTTGATGACGATCATGAACACATGAAGTCTCTTTTTTTGGCAATTTTCTGCTTTGCTGAGTTCGTTAATTTAAACATTTTTGCTTATTTTTTTCCGTGTGGGACAAAATGTCATTTGAACGTGGAGTGAATATGAATATGAGTTTGTTAATGTTTCAAATCTAATTTGAATGACAAAGGCTACTACTACAGAATTACTTTGATAACTGTAATTAACAATCATAAATTACTAAGTTAGAACATTAAAGAATGATAATAAAAAAAAACTTTAAACTCACAAACCAACCACTATCATTATTAATTTTATATTCTTTCCAATATTTGTCAGAAACTTTGACATTTGATGAAACTTTCATTGCCAAGGTTCATTGAAGGTTTCCTTTCGTTATTCTTTCAAACAATAAAAAATCGAAGCATCATCAAATATTTATAAAATTGAATCGAATTTCACATTCATTACGCCTTGGTAATAAAATTAATCGAATATCAAAGAATCTAGGAAAATAAGAAGATTAAAACAAAATATCAATATCATTTCTAAATAAATAGTGAACAATTTATAAGCACTACACTCTCATCACATAAGTAGAAACCAAATCTTAAATAGTCCACCCACGCAGCTTTAACTGAGAGAAACTCTGTAAATTTTTTTATACACATTTCAATTTGTTGGCGTTTCTTTAGAATTGAACACTCGATTCTGAGTAAAAGAACATTGCAGAAAAACAGAATTTGCTTTTAAATACAAAAAAGGTGAACATGACAGCTTTTTCCAAGCGCGACTTGAATGGGAGAACAACTTGTGTCATCAGCAATCATTAAATACATTTAGTTTCACATAGTCTGATTGTGTGTTGTATACTTATGCGTTATCAGAGGGAAAACAATTTCAATTTATTTATTTATCTATGCAAAGGCACAATCACACATACACACAAACAAATATTTATTTATTTACTTAGAGAACGAAAATGATTTGTTAAACAATCGGAAAAAGAAACTTAAATTCTGTTTTCATGGAATTTACGTCATTTGTTTTATTTTGAAATATAAAATTGTAATAAATGAGGAAAATGATTATTTGTTTTCATGTAACATTTGTGAGAATTGCAAGGGAAATGTTTTTCCCTTTTTACATTATGTAACTTGTTTATATTCAATAATGCACATGCAAAGCCGAAAATTCCAAACATTTTAAAAGATTTTCTATGATCACCTTCAGAGGAATGGGAAAAAGGAGAAATGAAGCAGAAGCTTCAAAAAAATTATAAACACTTTAGTTAATATCGAATATCACTTCGGGATGTTTACAGTTATTGGTTTTAAAATAAAGTGCTAATGTCGAGGTCGCTTTCGCATGAATGTATTGCGATGTTTTCTTTTCACCACATTTTCGAGCCAAGAAATTTATTTTGCTTGTTGCTTTCATTTCTTCAACTTTTCGAGGAAGTTTCTCTTGTTGTTCCCAAAAAATCATTGAAAATATATTTTCATTATTTCACAAACAACAACATGAAAATATTTTAAACACGGATGAAGCGGGTAAGAACCTCAATTTAAAATCATCTCTTGATTCGCTCATTTATTTCACAGCAAAGGAATAGAAAATTTATCATGAGATTTCTTTTTTATCATTTGTAAACACATTTGAAGCATAAGCAACTTAAATATAAATATAAACATACAGTCTGTATGGAAAAATACGACACTGTTAATGATAAAGAAATATGTAGAATATTATTATTTAACACTCGCTTTGACACAAATAATTTATTGTGATTTGGGATAATGACTTATAAGTTCTAGAATTATAATGACAAAGCAAAACCTTGACTCAATTAGTTATGTTATTTGTTTTGATATTGCAGCAATTCAACCTAAATTATCATTAAAATCATTTCGGACATAATCGCTTGTTTATCGAATGCTTTTTATCAGATAATCGCGTTGACCACGAACATCTAAGACATGAAATGTGATTTTAAAAAGTAAAGTCAACTGACCGTCATTGACGGTCTCATCATGAAACAGAAAAGACCAAATTTAAAAAGCAAAATTTATGAAAAACTTAATTCAGAGGATGTGAAAAGCTTTTGGAGATTTTTTGGCGAGTTTATTACAAAATCAAGCATTCACGGAGTGAAATATATTTGTGATTCAAGTCTTCATCCATTTGAAAGAGTTTTCTGGTTCATTATTTTGTTGCTAACATGTTGGGGAGCTTACAAAATTGGCATGACACAATATTCAAGATTTGCTGCTAATCCAACTGTTATATCGCTTGAAAAAGACTATCGGCAATGGAATGGAACTTTGCCATCATTAACTGTTTGCTATCATAACAGAATAAACGAATCAAAAGCTCAAGATTTAATCAAACGTTTGTGGGGTTACGAACAGGATGACGAGGAATATTCATATTTTTTCAATTACATTCAAGCTGTTGTGAACGTCAATGAGTCGTTTTCGAAATTCAATCGCTTCGCAAATGACAAGAGACTTGAATACATCAACATGTTGACAATAGCTAAAGAAGTTCATCCACTGATCAACAGCATCGTATCAAGTTACGATACACTTGTTGAATTTAAAATGAATGAAATCATTACTGAGAAAGGGATTTGCTACAACGTCAATTCAATTGCTTGGCACATGATAAGCACATTGTATGTTCTTTCCTTTCCTTAATTTAAAATAGTTTAAAGTGTAAGTGGAAGTTTAATCTTTCAGACCTTTAAACCAGGAGGAGTTAAATAAACATTTACGTCCGCTTTCGTGCTTATTCAGCAAAAATCAGTGCTATATGAAACTCGATGTATTCGATCCAACCGTTTTCGTAACATTAATTAAGTTTTAAGCTTTCTTAGCAAAAATTAATCTTTTTTATTTCCTTAGATTGCAATTCATTCACCACTTGAAATTCCATCTGACAAGACGCCTTTCTTTAGCATCGGAATGACTGACGAGATAGAATCAACTTATAACATGCTCGAGACAATGTGAGTTGAATTACTTTTTTCTTAATTTTTTTATCTTCAAGTGAAGGTTTAATAAGCGCAGATCAAGTGATGCTTTGAGAACATTGAATGTTATTCAAAGAAAATGTATCTTTAATGACGAATCAATTGAACAGCTTTTGATCTACAGTTATGGAGGTTTGATTATTTGTTTAATAAGTAATAATCTATAAAGTGACTAAGAATTAATTTTTAAAATAATATTTCAAGCTTGCTCATTAGTTTGTCGTGCAAAAGAAGCTTTAAGACTTTGTGGATGTCGACCATACTTCTATCCTTTTGTTAATGGAACTTCATGTTCACCAGCTGGTTTGCTTTGTCTTGACGTCAAGAAATGGAGAAATAGAATTGTTTCATGTGCATGCCCAAAAACATGCGTCGAAATTGTTTATACTCAAAATAGTTTAAAAAAGATCAATTGGTGAAGAGAAACTCTTGACTTAAATAAGTCGGGAATTAATATTTTGTTTTCAGGGCTGCTGATGGCGGAATTCCATTCACACAGAAATCATCATTTCGCTATGAAATTCTAGCACCACGAGCACGACTACGACGAGATGTTTTGTTTAGTTTAGATGACTTAATTGTGTCATTTGGGGCCGTTGGAGCACTTTTTCTCGGTTACAATTTTAGGGATCAAGCGGTCATGATTTACTTTCTCATCAAATCAGTTATAGAATTTGTGTACATCCGATGTATTAAGCAGTGAATGTTAAGTGTCTGTCATTAAATCAATGGCACAGCCATCGACTTTTGTCATTCACTTGTTCAAACAAATGGAGAAGGAAAGGTCACGCAATCAGATACATAATTTGAAAATTCTTTTGTGATTTCCATAAATTAATGATCATATGGAACTTTTTCTGTCTATCAGTGTGTATGTGTGTCTCTATTTTATTAATGATAAAAACAATTTCAATGTTCGGAAGCAGATGATTTTCGAAGAACGGAGAAATCAACAATTTATTTTCAACTGAGGGTTCTTTGTGTGCATTTTTATGTACACTACCAGCAGACAATTTAAGATAAGCAACATTCAGCCATCTAAAGATTTTGTCTTGAGAATTGTCATCAAAAATTTCCACAACATGTTTGTTCTGTTTCCACAAAAGATAACTCAAAGAAGATTTTAAGAAGCGCAAATTTGTTCAGTGAATTACTGAGAATATTTTTTATATATGTTAATTGTTTTACAACTCACACACCTACAAAGAAGGCTTAAGATAGCTAATAAAAAGTATAAATATTCGTCTTTCCACACAACACAACAAAAAAAAGAGAGAAATAAAAACAAACTGGTTTTGTGCGATCGTGTAGAAAAAAGAGCTTTAACATGGAATGCATTTGATTTGATTTTCTTATTCTTTATTTACGTCATAAGCAAGTTTATTCTTTAATGTTTTCATGAATTTTCGAGGAAATCGAAGAAGGAGTAACAGTCCGGATGCTTTAGTTTAAACGACCGCTTTACGACATTGAGTGAAATGACCTCATTGACACTACCACATAGTTGAAATATCAGAAATCTTACAACATTATTTAATCAAGATTATTTGTTAAAATCTCAGTCTCTACTTCTTCTATTAGCTTATTAAATTCTTCTTCGCTTTACTTTTTCAATTGACGATGCACTCACAATAAAAACATACATACGCTTAAAATTGGTGACGATCAACAACACAATGATCGCCAGCAATGCAACGTCTCTTTGTCTCTAATATCTTCACGTACATTTTTATTTTCGCTTTACAAAATGTTCCTTATTTTCATTTAAATTTAGTTTCTTATCAGCACTGAACTTTTTTTTTGGATTTCTCACGATATTGCTAATTGAAAGTTTCGTATGTATGGAATTGTGTGACTTACTTTCTTCCGCTTGATTAGCTGAAACTAATTATTCCACAATGATTTTTTTGTACGACTTGTAGTTTACGATTTTTATGCCTATTTGTTTTTGTTATTAAACTTGTTGATTTTTTAAGCATTTAGAACACTTCACTGATATGCCGATAACAAGCCAGATAAATTGATTATTCTTGGCTTCTAATCAGTGCTTTATGCTTCGTTGCAGCTTAAAATTGAGCAAGTAATAATTTTTTAATTAAAATATTTTTTTTTATAAAATGTTTGATTCTTTTAATCTAATTCGGCTTTTTTCTACCGTATTTCGTGAGAACAATTAAAAATGTATTTCATGACCATTAAAATATTCGTCAAAACATTAAAAATCAATTAAAAAAGAAATCTTTAAGACAACACAAACGATCGCGGATGTTACTTTCTAAAGCACTCATCGACGACTGAGAGATTTCTACGTTCGAATAAATTGAACGGACAGTTTTCGGCCGATTTTGGCGGCTGCGTTGAGTTTGTTTTAGGCGGCTAGACTGGGCTCACAACCTTTGCAGCCATAGATGAAAATCTTGCAATTCTAAGTGAAAAAATTTAAGTTTTTTAAATCTATTCTTATTACAATGAGTAATTCAATTGATTTTAGTAAGTATAAACTGTCAGATGAGAAAACTCCAATCAATGAGCAACTGACAGCGCATTATAAAAGGTAAAAAAGGAGTTTTTGCGATAAGATTTAGTGAGGTCTTCATGAGTTGCATTGAAATTCTAGGTCATATGCGTTTTACACAATAGCAACAAGAGTACCTATCATAATCACCAACATTATCGATCAATTAACAAGAGACAAAGAGAAAATCATTCAACGTTACGGAGAGCATTGTCGAGACGAGTTGAAACAATGCATTGGAGAAATCTCGAAACTAAAATATGAGCTTCAAACTGATAAAAAAATGACGGAGATTCCCGGTGATGAGAGTGACCAATATGAATGGAATCGTTTACTCAAAGAGATCGAACCCAACAATAGCTACTTTTCATCTGTCTGGCTCTATGCTGAATGTTATGTTTATCGTCGTCTCAAATCAATTTTCGATGAAACAATTTCATTCGGGAATTTTGACTATTTTGAAGTCTCAAAGAAATTGGAATTGAGTCATTCGATGGCAAATATTGCTCGTGTCCTAAAATCTGTGAATGATTTCAATAACACTAACTCTGGTCATGAGAAACTCGGTAATTTCTTTCGAAAACTACTCAAGGTCAACTTATGGGGCAATCGCAACGACCTTAGCATCACCTTGGGCCAAGAAATTGAGGTCTCTGATATTGATCCGCTCGCAGATATAGAAGAATACAACAAAGAACTGTTGGTTGATCAAACAATTGATATTTGGAATTGCATAAAGATTGAAAGAAATGACGAGAAAATTGTTTCGTTCATTAATGACAATGCTGGTTACGAGCTGCTTTGTGACCTTGTTCTAGCTGATTTTATTATTCATCATAAGCTTGCAAAGAAGATTCGTTTCTATGTGAAATCAATCCCTTGGTTTATTTCCGACGTTCTTCCAACTGATTTTAGATATACACTCGATGAACTTAGGAAACACGACAAGGAAGTTCTTAGAGAAGCTGGAAGCAGATGGGAAAGTTATCTTCGTGAAGGAATCTTTGAACTTATCGAACCAGCTCATATGTTCTTTACATCGCCTTTTGAGTACTACAAGATGGAAAAAATTGCACCTGAACTGTATCACAATATTGCTGAAGCTCATCTTGTCATCTTCAAAGGTGACCTTAATTACAGAAAGCTATTAGCTGATACAAATTGGGATACAACCACCGAATTTCGAACATCGCTTTCTGGCTTTGAACCAACCAATTTATGTGCTTTACGTACAATCAAAGCCGATCTTATCTCAGGCTTACAACCTGGAGTAGCTGACAGACTTTGGGAAGAAGAAGGATCGAAATGGATGAGTACAGGAAAGTACGGAGTCATTCAATTCATTCACAAACGAGTCTTCACACAATAATTAATTATCAGATCTCTTTTCTATATATTTTTTGTTAATTAAAGTTTTTTTTGTGCTGTTGTGATTTAACACAAAGTCTGGTAATTAATTAAAATCTTCTTTATTTTATTTTGTGATACAAAAGTTTATGTTGAAATTATTTGTTCTGAATATTTTTTTTAACAATCAAATTGAAAATGAAATTAATAATAAAGAGCTCAGTTTGCATACCTTTGAGAAGATTTTGAAAGAAAACTTTTCCATTGATTAATATTTCTTGTGTAGCATTCAACAGAGAACTTGTAATTGATTATTCTTCCAGAGACACTGCTGTTAAGTTGATTCATTCGCTCAGAAAGTTCACGAACGATGACTTCCTTTTGTGAGTCGGATGATAAGTTGTAAAATTTCTCAAGAACGTGCGAACCGTTTTTAGATAATGCCATCTTCAAGTACATTCCTTCTAAACTTTTTACAAGCTTCTCTCGCGATTTCTCACCAATGAACTTCGACTCTAAATAAGCATCAGCAATTCTTGATCCTTTTTGATCACAGAAAATGTTGGCAATGTCTTGTGGCTTCATCTCTAATAAGCTTTGAATAATTTTTATTGGTTTATTGAACTGAAATATGTGTTGGAGGATTAAAGATCCGTGAAGTGTGATCTCAACATCTTCCTGGCTTTCTAAGACTGTCAATGGAGTGAGATAAATTATTGGAAAAATGCATTTGTTTGCTTTATCAGCTGAGCAATCCAATGATTTCAATAAACTTTGAATAAATTGTCCTTGCTTTACTCCAAGTCTTTCGCATGCTTTACATAGCGACAACACAACACCAGTATGTCCAATTTGAAGTAATTTCGTTATTTCAGGTGACAATGTGTTGAAAATCTCTTCGAAAATTTCTTTCGATTCAATCTTCAAAGCGTCAATCAAACGTTGAACAGCAAAATTTAATTCACGTGACTCGCAAAGCTCCATAAATTTTTGCTTGAAATATTTTTTATAAATTCTATGTAAAAGTTTAACTTCACAACATTCCATCATAGTTTCAAGTAAACGAAGCGATGAAGGTGAACTGAACGCTTTCATATCTTCAGATTCTGTCGATTCTTCCGATTCATCTTTGAATGATTCCTTCATAACTTTTTTAATTAGTTTCTTAATTGTTTCATCTTGATTTTCGAGATTTTTCAATGATTTGCAAAGTGTCTGGAGAATGACAGATGAAGTTTCAGCAAATGCAAGTTCAGGAAATTGTGGCCATGCAAGAAGTCGAATTGTGAATTCTTTGACAAGTTCTTCCCATGATTCCGGAATTTTCACTTCCTTTTGCTGTTTTAAATTGATTGTTTCGGTTTTCTGAAAAACAGTTTTTTGAGTTACAATACCACCAAGACAAAGAACTGCAGTTCTTATTAAATGATTAGCATTTCCTTCATAAATATAATCTTCAAGATTGTTAAGCATAAATCTGCTTAATTTCTCTACCAATTCTTGACAGTAAACTTTATGTGAATGTTTAATGTCAAGCTTTAGATTATAGTCAACACATAAAGAAACTTTTTCAAACTTTTTCTTTTTCTTCGCTGCTGGTTCATCAACATTCTCATCAGATTTCTGTTGAGTCTTTGTAGAAACTGCTCGTAAAGTTCCAACTTTTAAACATGATTCTAGTACAAAAGAGGCTGAAGGTTCGTTAACAAGAAGTCGTAGATTTGGCATAAGTGCAGTTGTGAATCGTTCAAAAACCTCTGGTGATGAATGACTTAAAAGAGCTTCCAATGCTTTTGATGCCACTGGATGTGTCACAAATGACATTTCTCTATCACGACAAGTTTCCAAAACATTGTCAGCCATTATAACTTGTTGTTCATCATCTTCGTTGTGCTTTCTGCTTTTATTTATTTCTCTTATGTAAATGAAATCTTCTGTTGGAATTTTACTGATTCCTCCTAAAAAATTTATTTATTTAAATATTTTTACTTAAAATATAAGAAATTGTGGCTTACCAGTATGTCTTTCACGATGATTATTATATTTTATTTCTTTATCATCCATATTATAGCTGTTTTTTATTTTACAGATTTGATTTCCTTTTGTTTTTCTTTACTTAAAATGAGAATCACGATTTGCGAATATGTAAACAAAACGTGCATGAGATTGAAGCGCCTCAAATTATCATTTTGTGCGTCATATTTCTAAAGTTTCCCATGACATTCCGACACTTATGAAACAATCAAATAGCTTACTGACGAATTTGCTATCTTTCAGAAAATAAAAACCAACGTGCTTGAAATAAAAACGCAAATTTATATTTTTAAAAAGAATAGAATGGGAAAAGTTAAAAATCTTGAGAAGAAACCGAAATCAGCTACTCAATTTGATGAAAACAGTCCAAAAGACAGAGTCAAATCAATCAATGATGGGAAATTGAAGAAAAAGTCAAAGAAAGTAAATAAATCATCTGCACTTGGTGGAAGCATCGAGAAAGAAGTTATTCCTCTGGTTAAGGAAGCTAAGAAAGAGATTTCTAAAGCTAAAAAGTCAGAAAAGAAAACTAAGAAAAAAACTGAAGAGTCACCTACCGAGGTCCCAGCTGAAGTGCCAGAAGAGCTTGCAAAACGAAGTGTAATTAAACAAGCAGTGAAAGCTGCAAAGGCCGGGATTGAAAAAGAAAAGGAATCAGCAACTGCTAAGTTATTCGATGAAGAATTACGCTATGGACTTCAGGTTGTCGCTTTAAAAACTCCAAAAATTCCAGCACACACCAAGAAAATGTAAAATTTTTAGTTTATCTGATTAAAATTTTATTTATTAATATTTCTATATAAAATTCTAGTTCATTGGAGCATTCATTGTTTGGTGAGCAGCAGCCTGATGTTTGCTTTATCATTCGTGATTTGAAAATGAAGAAAACTGATCGTTCGGTTGAAGAAGCAATCATGAAGTTCGAAGAAAAACTTAAGGAATCTGGAATAACTGGCATCAAAACAATTCTTCCTCTTTCAAAGTTGAAGAAAGACTTTGGACCGAACAATATGAAACTTAAACTTCTCAATACTTACGATTTGTTCTTAGTAGAACAAGAAATTGCTGATCACACATACACAATTCTTGGAAAGCATTTCATTAAGAAACGCAAACGTCCACACCAAATCGACACAAGCAAGACCGAAACTATGAAATTAGCTATTGAAAAGGCAAACCGAAAGGTCTCGTTTAAGCTCAGCTCCAATAGCAATTTCTCAATCTTCGAAGTTGGTGTTCATAATATGGAAGACTCGAAGTTTGTTGATAACATCACTTCAGCACTTGAACAATTAAAAGAGAAATGGCCTGGTGGATGGAAGAATATTAGTCGCTTATACTTAAAGCCCATGCGAAACTCCAAAGTTAGCATCCCAATTTATTACTCGAAAATTGATCCAAACGATGTTGAAGTTCCAGTCGAAGTTGGTATTAAACAATCAAAACTGGATAAAATCAATGAACAACTTGCTAAGAAATCCAAGAAGTTGCGTATTGATCGTAAGACAAAGAAAGTTGTTAAAGTTGCACTGAAGTCTGACGATCAAACAAAAGAAAATGATATGAAAACAGAGAAAAAGGACAAGAAAAGAAAACTTAACGAAAATGACCAGGAAAATGAAAAAGATGAAAAGAAGATTAAAAAGAAGAAGCAAAAGTCAGAAGATTCTGAAGAAAAATCTTCAATAAAAAAGAAGAAGAAGAAGTTATCAGAATCAGAAGAAGTTCCAGCAAATCTTGCAGAAGCAACTGCGGATGTCAATCAGGAAAAGAAGAAAAAGAAGAAGAAAAATTCTGAAAAAGAAACTGAAACGGCTGATGAGCCTTCAGTGTTGGAAACAGGAAAGAAAATGAAGAAGAAAAAGGAAAAGAAAATAAAATAAAGTGATGAGAATGGAAAAATAAAGGAAATGAATTAAAATATAGACAGGAAAATCGTTTTAATTCTCTTACACTATCCAAAATCTTTGAATAAAGAGAATCTTTTTTATTATTTGCAAACTTTTAAGTGACTTTACACCATTCATAAGTATTATTAAGTAAAACTTAGGATTCATCAGCCATCAAATGATTAGAGACATTTTACTTTAATTTTCTTCAGAAAACAAGCAAATAATAAGAAATAATAAAAGTAAAATTTCTTTGTTTCTTTAATTACCAAGAGACTCTTTACAAGAGATTTCCAAGGTTCTTCACGAGCTTATGATAAACAAAAATAAATCACTTTAATTGATTGATTGCAAAGGACGAAAACAAAACGCGACAACATTTAAAAATATTCCCCAAAATGACTTAGCGAAAGCTTCTAAGTAAATTTCTTTAAGTTGTGCCAATTTAATTGAGTAGGTAATTAAGTTGCCATTTAGCATGAAACAAAAACAAATAATAATAAACATAAAACAAATTAAAATCATGGAACTTTGTTCCATTTCCCCACCTTAAACCACCCACGATCGCTAACGTTGCACAATAAAAATTGTATCAAAAAAATTGTCATCAATATCGATTGTTAGAGAACGCTAAACAAACACTTTTGCCCTTATTATCGTGTTTACTTAATGAATAGTAGTGAAGTGTTGTGTTCATGAATGAAAGATTATTAGATACATCTTATGAATATTGTGTCATGTGCTAAACATCATTGTCAGCCTAAAAGCGCAAGTGTTCTACAATTTTCGTATAGCGGTATCAGCATCGGATATCTTGCACCTGTCAAAAAGATAAAACATAAAAGAATTAACAGCATTTTCCTGTGAGAAGTAATTCAGAATAATGTTTGAGTTAGAAATTCACAACACAAAACAACAATTAAAAATATAAACAAACTCAACAGAAATAAAAGCGGTCAAAAGCATTAAAAAATAAATAAATAAGAAATGATAACAATCGAGGTAAAGTACGATGACCCCAAAAGTAAAGTGGAAGGGAAAAAAAGAAACATAATTGCAATTGAATTGTTGAATGAACGAATGTACGTACCTAATTATCAAGACTTATAAAATAGTGTAATAATATTGCAACATTTAACGTGATCAACATGATAATTAATTGAAAAATATTTTAAAGCTTCTTAGAGCTAAGTTTACACCCACAAAGTTATTCTTTTAGAATTGGTATTGAGCTCCTTGAATATCGTTGACAAAAGAAGAAATAAGATAAATAAAAAGAGAAAAAAAAGAAGTGTCAGCAAATAAAGAAAAAAGTATAAATAGATCGACAATAATCAACACAACATTGACCCGCATTAACCCAATCGAACCGTGCCACCCACTTAAAGCATGTAAATTAGTTGTTGATTGATGCTACTTACAACTCGATTGATTGAATGGTCGGCTTGGGACAAATTTGCGGTGTTCGTACATGACATTGCTTGTGGCATTTCATCAAACAATCGCGACATTCGTAGCCCTGCTTTCCCATCCGGTAAGGAATTGATTGCATACAGATTTCACAGATTAAGCCACTGTAATAAAATCGTTATGATGAATTTACTTTCTGACATTTGAGACGTTAAACTTACCTTGGTAAATGCTTTGCAATGAAAGTGTGATCATTATAAATGTGCAACTTTGTTCCCTTTCGACGCCATCGCGGCTTCTGAGCGATGTTTATTGGAACAAGATAATGCCTGAGAAAATGTAAACAATGATTGAATATTTAATTATAAATGATGATCGATCTTCACTCACCTTTTGACACCATTCTCGATAACTTCCAACACTAAGCTTGATGCTTCGTGCACAAATGTTTTGTTCGAAATACTCGACATGCGACTTACGCCTGACATTTCTGAGAGTGATGAACGACGTGAACCTGAAATTCCAAGTCTCGTCAATGTTCCACCTGTTGGTGATTTAAGAGTTGAACTTCTTAATTGTGACAGCGTATCTCTCGGTGAATCCATTCCATTATTTAATTCATTCGAATGATCGTTGTTGTAGCCATTTCCATTACTCGTTCCATTAGTTGTTGTATCCCCATTCCTCGTCTTTGATCTCGACAAACGTTTCTTCAAAGTTCCAAAGATTGTTGTCTTCTTTTTTTCTCGTCCACGTTCCATTATGTTACCGGTCAAAGGTTCTGCTGATGATTCCTTCTCTTGTTGTATCATACTTATCTTAACATTCAAACTATTTAAAGGCTTCAAGGGCGTTGATGTTACCGCACCTCTCGCTGACAATGACGGTGACACATTACTGCTGCTGTTATCATAAGGATATTGTTTACTGCTATTTGTCACGCTGAGACCGCCGCTGTGACGTTGCTGGAGTTGCTGTTGTTGTTGATGTGCTTGGCTAGAATTATTATTGATTGGTCTTAAGCTATTTAAATCATCTCTTGATGGTGAGGTAGATCTTGGTGATATTGAATTAGGATTCACATTCTGGAAGAATAACACAAAAAACATGTTTTGGGTTACATGAGTTGATTTTACACAGTGTTAGATAGATGTGAATGACATTTGGCAGCAGCAAAGCTTTTGCTTTCATTTTTTTAATGGAGTAAAGAAAAAAAATCACGAAGGTAAAACTACGAATTCACTCTTCGTGTTTCTCTTTTCTACTCTTTATAGTGATGATGATTGACAAGCTGGGACATTTCAATCTTTTGCTTCTAATTATTTCACTTCTTTAGCTACACATTCACGAACTCAAATGGCCTTCACACACTTTCAAATTGCAATAAATAAAGATTTACAAATTGTATAAACACTTACCAAATGCCGATCATTTCCATTCATGTATGGTGATTGTTGTTGTTGATGCCGTTGTTGAAGCATTGGCGAGTGACGTGGTACGTTGATGTTATGTGATGGCGCTTCATATGATGATTGTGGTGATTGTGATGTCATCAATTGATCCATTTGATTTGGATCGAGTTTAAGAGCTTCCTTGAGTTTATAAGGACGTCGTCCGATAGGCACTTGAGCGCCTTCAATGAAAACAAATTCAACATTAATTGCACCAGATACAGGATCGGTTTCATATGGTCGTGGTTGAAGTGTGATGATCTGAGATGACGATGGACCAACAGCAAGTTCGTCAATTCCAACCAATCCAAGACCAAGAAATTTCGGATATTCATTTGGATTTGCTGGTCGATCGTAAACTTCGAAAAGAATCTCTGATGATGATGGCGACAAATCAAAGAGAAAATGTTCATCCCAGAATGGACTTGTTCCTTGTCTTGCACCTGTTTGGTTCTTCTGTGGTGGTTCATCCATCTCCACAGTCACATAAGGATCTTTCGCTTGCATCAATGTTTCTCCTTTCACAATCTTCACAAGTAAGCGACGATTTGCTGTGGTCATTGACATTATTGGTTGGTTGAAACTTCCACTTCGTGCTGAACGTTCAAATGGTTGTTGCATTTGTTGTTGATGATGATCACGTTCCATATAATCGAATGGATTAGGAAAATCCATTGGACGATTGTTGTAGAAATCGTCGGGCTCCATTTTAAGAGCTCGTGGGCATGTCGCATGAACTGAAAAGTCAATTGGATACAAAGCTTCACGAATCGTCAAATTCAACGATTCACTGATCAAATCTTGCATTTCAGTTTCTTCTTTTCCTGTTGTTTTAATCGGTCCAATAGCTGCGATGTTGATCTTCACTTCCGGATAACCTTCGATTCTCATGTCACCAACGAGCGTCATGTAGTTCATTGTGACACTCAAATGGCCTTTGAATCGAATTGTCACGCGATAATGCAAAACATCTGCTTTACCAGACAACTGTCTAAAAGCCTTGACCTGCACTACAATCGTCGTCTCAACATCCATCGTGATGACAACTTCACTTACATTCGGTGATGCCATCGATTTATCGCAGAAAATATTTGAAATATTTGGTGTTGTTGATTCAGGTAGAACACGAACAACTTCAATAAGAACGCCATTTTCGTTGGTGTTATGTGCCATGGTTTGATTGATTGCGGTGATAAAACCATAAAGTAGATCGTTGACTATAACTAAGTCACTGTAAAGCCATTTGAAGACTTGACTTGTCCATGTTGCTGTTGTATCATCGGGACCGGAAACACTCGCTGGTGGTGGAATGCTTCGTGATCGTCTCGGTTGGATGTCAGGTCCAGGACTTCGTCTCGTCAATCGTTTACGTACGCCAGAATTATTCAATGATTGTTGACTCATTGATCGTGACTTCGCGACTGATGAAGCACCAGCCCCTCGTGATCCAACTGATCCAGTAAAAGGTGAAGGTTTCGATGACTGCAATGCTACTGATTTCGCAACAAGCGGTGATGTTGCAACTGATGGACTACCGGGTGTTGTTGTTGAAGGTGTGGCAGCTGTCGAAGAAGGCACAGCCTTTCGTGCGACGTACTTTTGATATAAAAATCTTCCCAGCCATACGAGAAATAACGATGTTATTATAACAATAAAGATAAGCATGATGAGTGAATCCATATCGGAGTGATTTGATTGTACAGAAGGAATAAAATCGTCGATTTGCTCGGCTAAGTCCATTAGCTTTGCTTTTTATCGTATAACATTTAATTACTTTCCATGCTTTACTAGATGGATCTCAATCAACAATTTTCTTATTTTTGACCTCTATGATGACGAATTAAAATTATTGAAGCAAAAATGTCCATGAAAAAGAAAAGAAATGAAAAAAAGAAGTTAAAAAAATATTTTTTTTTTGTTGGAAAGAAAAATAAATAAATAAATGTTATGTGTGTGTCTTGCTCGTTACTGTCTCTCTCTTGGGTTACGATGCGATCACAAATGAGATTTCTTGAATGTGTAAATTCTATTTTTGAAAATTGAACAAACTATTTTGCTGCTGGCTGATGTTTGGCAGGGTCTTTCAATTGAAATCACTTTTTCTTAAATATTTTTTTGCATAATTACAATTATTATTGCTTCAATTATTTGTAGATATTATTTTGGGCTACGCGATTAGAATCAAACATTCATCATCCTGATTTTTTGTGGCTTTAAAGGTAATTACAGAAACGGTGAACTTATGAACCATAAAATTTCAAAGGAGTGGAGTATTAATCTACGAAAAAAAAGTAAATTTACGATACTGACACACAGTCGTGGATTGGGGAAGAGGTAACGCACATTTAATTCCTTTCAAACACGACACAACGATATGGTATTATTCTTTTTTATAGATTTTCCAGCTTTGCAAGCAAATTTCCTTTTAATTAAATTAAAAACAAAGCAGAAAAGTAAAGAACTTGAGATTTTTTAATTTCAATTGCCTCATTAATATTATTATTACTGTTATTATTGTTGCGAATCTTGAAAAATTATCAACAATCGCATTCACAGACACTTTAATAACAAAATTTTTCTAAAAATAAATCCATGACTTAATAATTTTTTTCATCTTTGACCACTTTTACGTTCAATTTTCAAGCAAAGAATTTGATATAATTCTTCCATTTTTGACCATTAATATACCTCTATAAAATTCACCTTCCTTTTGGATTGTGATACTACTTATTGCACTGTTCTTTTCCAACTAAATAGCTTTTAATGAAAAATTTTTCTCGAGAGAGCCCAAAACAGTCTGATGTAGGGTTGAAACTAATGTTATAGTCCAAGATATACAATGAGAAGAACTTGATTAGTTTAAATGTATTGAATTAGAATTTCTATTCAAGCAAGCTTATGAATAATTATAGCACTTAATTATGATTATGCTCAATATGCATGAAAAACTTTTAAATTTAAAAAAATTATCAAAACAAAATTCAACACTTAACTTCACCCTGTCAATTACACTTAAGTCTCGATATTGCGAAAATATTCGTAGCAAGAAAATTCACTGACCAAAACAAAAATTTATACAATTATTAATATCTGAGTTCTCTTCGTGTTTAAAACATTTAATTTCTCCAAAATGAATAGCGTGATAGTTCCTGAAGTCGAATATCCTGGCTTCAACTTCAGCAATTGCCGAAGGTAAGTAAAAATTAATTTTAAATACATAAACAAATCTGCCGATTCATCCATAACCTGAAACAACAACAACAAAAATAATGAATTTAATTACATTTAATTAGAAATGAGAATCTTTTCAACGATGGATTTAAACCTCCTAAAGCCACAAAGACTGGAACAACGATTGTTGGAATTATTTTCAAAGATGGTGTTGTCTTAGGTGCTGATACAAGAGCAACTTCTGGTAATATTGTTGCTGACAAGAACTGTGAGAAAATTCATTTCTTAGCTAAGAATATGTAGTAAGTTGCACTTAAAAATGACTTCAATTGAAAACATTATAACGATAAAATATTTTTCAAGCTGTTGCGGTGCAGGAACTGCCGCTGATACAGAAATGACAACTCAGATGATCGCAAGTCAATTGGAACTTCATCGTTTGAGTACCAATCGAGTTGTTCCAGTTCCTTGTGCCGCAAGATTGTTGAAACAGTATTTGTTCCGTTATCAGGGCTATGTCTCAGCTGCTCTTGTACTTGGTGGTGTTGACAGCCAAGGTCCACACATCTATTCAATTCATCCCCACGGATCAACAGATCGTGTACCTTATGCAACAATGGGTTCCGGAAGTTTGGCAGCAATGTCAGTTTTCGAGTCACAATGGAAACCAGATATGACTGAAGAAGAAGCAATGAAGCTTGTTCGTGATGGAATCGCTGCTGGAATTTTCAACGATCTTGGTTCAGGATCCAACGTTGATCTTTGCATCATAAAGAAGAATTCTTGCAACTACTTGCGCAACTATGAGTTGTCAAATCAAAAGGGAGAACGAAAAATCGATTACACTTACAAACGTGGCACAACTGGAGTTTTGTCAGTAAAGAAAATTCCTTTTGAAGTTGTTGAAGAATCTGTTGCATCATCATCCGGTGTCGAGAGAATGGACACAAACTAAGCTTTCTTATGCTCATTAATTTCCTTTTAAAACTTGTTTCAATTGAAATCTTACCGAATTGGCAAAGAACAAAATTCAGAAAAACAATTTCGATCAAAATTCTTTTTTATTTATGCTACAAGTTGTAATATGAAAATTCATGAATAAATTTAATGAATAATGGAATAAAAAAAAAGATGTTGAACACTTGTGCAAACATTGAGAAATTTGGGTACTTTTAGAGCGGTTATCATCATTTAATAATTTCTATTAGAAGAGTGAAGTCGATAACCATGAATAGCGTTTTAATTGGAGATGACGAACCACCAGGATTCAGTTTTAGAAATTGCAGAAGGTAATGAAATATTAGAAATTTATGAGCTCTCTAAAGGAGTTTTGAAATATTTCAGAAATGAAAATCTAATCAATGATGGATTCAAACCTCCAAAAGAAACTAAAACTGGAACTACAATTGTTGGGCTTATTTTTAAAGATGGTGTTGTCTTAGGAACTGACACAAGAGCGACGTCGGGTGGAATTGTTATGGAGAAAGAATGTCAGAAATTATATTACATTCAGGATAACATTTTGTGAGATTCAAAATAATTTTTAAAAATTCCTATTGACATTTCAGTTTTTCAGTGGATGTGGAGCTGGCACGGCAGCTGATATGCAAATGACATTAAAATATGTATCAGCAAATATGACATTGCAACGACTGAATACAAATCGTAAATTTGTGCCGGTTGCAGCTGCTGTTACCTTTGCAAAACGTTTCTTATTCCGAGCTAACGGAAGGTTTAAATGTTGGTTGATATTTGGTGGTGTTGATAACGATGGACCTCATATATGGTCATGTGAAAATCGTGGTAGCTCGAGTAGCGTTCCTTATTCTGCTTTGGGTTCGGGTCAGCTTCCTGCAATGTCAGTTTTGGAATCAAGGTGGAGACCAGATTTGAGTGAAGAAGAAGGAATTGAAATGATACGTGATGCAGTTCGAGCTGGAATATTCAACGATCTTGGTTCGGGATCCATGGTTGATATTTGTGTCATTAAAAAAAATTATCACAAATTTATCCGCAAATATGATTTGCCTATTAAAAAGGAAATTCGTTCTAATGATTACACACCCCAACGTGGTACAACGGGAATCTTGTCAACTAAAACGTTTGCCATTGATATTGTTGATGAAAAGGTCATTGAAAAAGAAGACATGGAAGTAGATTAATGAGAATTGTCATTTATTTACTTATGCTTTACGCAATTTGGTGACATAATAATCTATGTGCCTCAAATATATTTCATATCTAATCGTTATCAAGAAATAAAGAACTTATTGAGCATTAATATCTCTCAACTTAAATTTTAATTATCTACTTCAACTAAAAACTATTTTATTACCACTTATTATTGTCGTGGCTTTTCAATTAACAACATCAAGCGTTTTAATCGCTGTGTAAAGTTGAATTTTTAATTATTACTTTTTATTTTAAGAGCTTTAAATTAGGTCAAGGGAATCACGGAAAGGTCATAAAAAGATTCTGTTATGTTATAAATAATTTGTTTTATGAGGAATATGTTAAACTGCTAAGATTCTTTTAAGCTTTCATATGAAATTAGTAAAGTTTTTAACGGTTTTGAAAAAGATTTTTCAAAAATTCACGTTAAATTTAACGAGGGGTTAGAAGAAAACTTATAAAATCCAATGTTAGTAAATGCCGTATTCATTGTTTTTTAATTTTCAATTGATGCTAATAACATTCTCAGGAAGAAGAGTTTATTTAAGAACTCAACATTTATTCAGTGATATGAACATAGAAATTTAACGAAAAGAATTTTCGCATTTCAGAACATATTTTTCGTTAAATTACCAAGTTACTTGTACCTCGTTATTCTTTTATTTCTCGCTACATAGAAGTTGGCGGAGAAATAAAATTCAATTAAATTATTAAAATAACCCATTGCGAAATGGTAAATCAATTTAAAAATGAGTAATACGTGAATCGAGTGCTTGATAAGATAAAATAGTGCACTTATCTTGGTGATAACGTTTTCAAATACGATGCCAAAAATCACAATCAAGAAAATTCCATTGAGGCATCAACAGATCAGAATTAAAACAAATCAGATACTCTCAATGCAAAAAACTATCGACAGAAGTTTGCTAACTGTAAGTATAATAACATATTAGTGTATTAATAGATTGGGAGAGAATTATTTCTGTCTAAAATTTCACTTTCTTCCTTCTCGTGTTGAATCATCATATCACTTTCAACCATATAAAAAAATCGATAAATTTTTCCATTCTACTCGGGATCTAATGGTATTTTTCTCATCGACTTGCACTGCTTGTTCACAAATTCATATTTCCTCGCATGTCCATACATTTTTCTTTTTTCTTTTCATTTTTTGTCATTTTTTTTCTCACAATCAGCGACTATCACAAGTGTTCTTCTCATAAACTTGAAACAACGACGACCGAAAGCTCCAAATCAATAACCTTGAAATTTGAATATGTAATTCTGTTCGAATGATGTGCGAGAAAGATGAAACGTATCAAACTTTAAAAACAAACAGTTTCATCGAAAAGACTTTTTCTGTTTCTGCTCGCATAAATTATTCATTTGAAGGTGTTCGCGATGATGTTAATCATATAAAACTCCTGATTTTGTATTCTGTTAATGTCGATTACCTTTGCGTGACCTTGAGTCATTGATCTCTTCTCAACAGCTCGTCTATATCCTGATGCATAAGTATAAGTAAAGACTTAGAAAAAATATAAGAAATAATTTCGTTGCTGTGAAACTTATAAAGCTTCTGTTATGGAAATTTGATCATTAAGTAAGTCAAAAATTTAGTGAGTGACGTTTGTGTCAGGTAACAACAATGAGAATGACAAGAAAGAAAAAAATGGCATATCGATTTGATAATGAAATTGTTGATTCATGACCATAATGTTCATTGCCAATAAATTTATGCTAACGGTAACAATTCTTGATTAATTTTCGCCTGAACAATTAAAGTAGTACTTAAACCACAAAAATGTGTCGTTATCATGCTTTTATCTATTCATGGCCATATTTTTTCACTTGAGATTCATACGTAGAGATAACGTCACCATTATGAGTCACACAACTTTGTAGATGGGGAAAATTTCACATAATTTTAATCATTTAAAAAGCGCGATGTGTTCGAGCATTGTGATAATAATTTTATTTCACTTTTTTTGTCAATTCCAATTACGAGTTATGGTGAATTGCTTACATGACAAAATTATATTTGAACGAAGAGAATGAGTTCACATTTCATAATAATAATAAACAATTCTCATTTGGCATAAAACGGAATAGAATTAAATTACATTAAGTAGCGTTAGGTAGTGATTTACTCGTCTGGACACAAGTAATTAACTAATAGTATGATGTAAACAATTGTAGAATTTTAAATGTCATCAAGTTCATTGTCCGCGATAAAGAATATTTAATTGAGTAATTCTCTTACTACAAGTTACGATTGATACGTTAATTGCACATTCGCAAGGTTAAGGTGGATTTTAAATAACGGAAAAATGAAAGTAACATTCGCTAATAATATCAGCATAACAATCATAAATCACGACAAACTTTTATTATCATACATTCATACATTCATATAAAAACATCTTTATCGACATAATTTTGGGTAAAAATTGTTTCAAGGATGTCTTGAAATGTTGCCGCAACATTTATGGCGTCGAAGATTTTCTGTAAACATTTCCAAGTGACAAAATCCTCTGTTGAATACATTTTGATTATAAAGGATGAGAAATTCAAGGATACAAGAAAGAAAAATATCGACCAAAGGAACTTGACAATGTAAATTTCAAATCTCTTCTGTAAATCTTGCAAGTTGAGAGAAAGTTTTCTTTTTCTTCTTCGCAAGAATTTTGCTTGTGTTGAATTTTTCATTGCTTGCCTATTGAGAGAATTTTCATCAAGAAGTATTTTTGTCATTTATCATCAACCAATCACATTCATTGCCATCTATTTATCATCAATCTCCTGATGTTCATACATGTATGCATATTTATGACTTATTTCAACAAGAAAAATATTTTATCTATGACAATTTATCTTAGTCGTTGTCATTCATGTTAATAATCATAATAACAATGTCTAACAGAAAAAAAGTTCATTTTTTGTAGAATGTAATTGTGCGAAAGTCAACTTACTTATCTCTTCCCCCATTCTGCAAATCATTTGTTTTATAGTGTATCTAATTTTATATAAAAAATTCTGAATAAACGAGCGAAAGAAATAATTGATAAAGTTTAAATGGAGCTGATGGATGAAGTGACATCAGATGATAGTGGAAATGGAAATCTTCTCGACCGTGATAATGGCAATCTTTGTGATCGTAAAAAAACCTTATTAAAAAAGAATTTATCATGGACGAATGGCAATAATGTTTCTCAAAATTCCGTCATTAAAGTGAATAAGTTAAATCCTCAAGTTCTTGATTCAAAACGACTCAGACGATCAATTACAACATGCAAACTTAAATTGTCAAGAACTCACGTAATTTCGAATTATTTTCAAACAACTGATGAAGATCTGAAATTAAATTATAAAAAGTCGTTCTCTGCTCCAATTATTGTTGCTCCTAAAAACTTTTCTGCATCATCAACGGCACTGACGGCATCAACAACACACCAGAACACACTATCAACACCAACTGAAATACAATTGAACATTGCACCAAATTACAGCCTTAATTGTTGCTACCAAGCAACTCTTTCACACTGTCAGGTTATTAAATTAATTAACATGTTCTTCTACTTCTTCTTATTTTCATTGGTTCGTTCTTGCTTAAGTTAAATCTTTTAAAGAAAATTCTTCTTCATTTCGGTTTTAATCAAAAATTTCTCAATGATTTGAAATATTTTTATAATTGGCAGCTTCTTTCTTTAATTATTTATTTAATCAAATTAATTTTCCAAAGATCTTCTCTTCAACTCACGAAAGACAACAAAAATTTGTTTTAATTTTATAAATATTTATGCAGTTGTTGCCGTCGAGTGTTTGTTTGTGCGTAAGCGTATGTTGTGCAGCTTCTTAGTTGGATGGAAATTGCTTTTTTCCAATAGAAAATATTTGATTTAAATGATGCTGCAAGTGGTTTAATTATTTCTAACTTATTTCGTTACAGAGCTCTGGCATTGGAGAACCATCTGTTTATCATGCTTTAGTTGTTATTTTCTTAGAATATTTTTCATGGGGCCTCTTAACAATGCCCGTCATCAACGTCCTCAACAAGACTTTTCCCGACCACACGTTTCTCATGAATGGTCTCGTGATGGGCATCAAAGGAATTCTATCATTTCTTAGCGCTCCATTAATCGGAGCTTTATCCGATGTTTGGGGACGGAAGTTTTTCCTTCTCATTACTGTCTTCTTTACATGCGTTCCAATTCCATTGATGTCAATAAATTCATGGTGAGTTGCCATTTGCTTGTTTGATTCCAGCTTAATAAATAAACAACAAACTTTATTTATTCAGGTGGTTTTTTGCTATGATCTCAATAAGTGGCGTATTTGCAGTCACTTTCTCGGTAGTTTTCGCTTATGTTGCCGATGTAACAACAATTGAGAATCGCTCACGAGCATATGGAATGGTATCAGCAACATTTGCAGCAAGTCTTGTGATTTCACCTGCACTTGGAGCTTATCTTAACGACATGTATTCAGAGCCTTTAATAGTAGCATTGGCAACAGCGGTCGCTGTTCTTGATGTCTTTTTTATTCTTGTTGCCGTACCAGAATCATTGCCAGAGAAGGTGCGACCAAATCAATTTAGTCCAATCAATTGGGAGCAAGCAGATCCTTTTGCTGCATTAAGACGTGTCGGAATGAATCACACAATTCTCATGCAATGCATCACAGTTCTACTCTCGTACCTTCCCGAAGCTGGACAGTATTCGTGCATTTTTGTTTATCTTAAACTTAAAATGCACTTCAGCTCAATGGATGTGTCCATCTTTATAGCAGTCGTTGGTATTTTGAGTATTGTTGCGCAAATGGTTTTAGGTGATTTGATGCGTGTCCTCGGTGCTAAGAGAACGATCATCATAGGATTAACATTTGAGATGCTTCAGATGTTATGGTATGGAATTGGAACGCAAACTTGGATGATGGTAGGAAGATTGGATGAGAAACATGACAAAAAATAATAAAATTTATTTTTAGTGGGGAGCTGGAATTTTAGCGGCAGTCGCTTCAATAACTTATCCAGCAATTTCCGCATTTGTGTCGATACATTCGACAGCAGATCAACAAGGAGTTGTTCAGGGAATGGTAACGGGTATGAGAGGGCTGTGTAATGGTCTTGGACCGGCAATGTTTGGCGTTATTTTCTATTTATTCAATGTTGACCTCAACGACGAATCCAAGAATATAAATAATAATATAAACTTCAATGACATGAAACTAAGTTTGACGAATATATCCGACGGTGTTCAACTTCACAATCAAAACAGCAACAACGAACTTATCATGGGACAATCTCATGAGAATAATTTTCTTACACAGTTTATGCCAGGACCACCATTTGTCTTCGGTTCGATGATGGTTGTTGTTGCCATTCTTGTTGCTGTTTTCATCAAAGAAGAACAACATCCAGATCCAAAGCGAACGTCGATTGTTGGTGAGATGAAAAGTATTTTTTTCGTTCTTGTTTTAGTTGTTTCCATTTTAGTTCTTTTATTGCTTTTAATTTTCTTCCTTTTATGCATGGAAATCGATTTTTAATTGAAACAAAAACTCATTTCTCAATTTACAGAAACTGATAATGATCGTTTAAATGCTTATGACAATGACGTGACATTCGACATGATGATGGATTCACGACAGTACTGATTTCAGTTTTTCGCAGTAGTTTTCAGTTAAAGTAACTAATAACAAATTCTTTTCTTAAAATTAGATATAAGAGTTGATTTGTTGTTTCTGTTCTTGTCTTCTGTCAATAACGTCGAATAGAATTTATCTGCAGCTTTCATTTTTTTGCTTTACTCATTTAATTTTATTAAAAATATTTTTTGTATCTGCATTTATGTAGTGCTGTTTAACATATTCGTTCTGTTAGAATTTCTATTTTAAGGACAGTAGACAAATCCCAATTAAAGTCTTTCGCAATTTTATTTTCCATTAATTATAATTCAATGAAATTCTTTCAGCGCCAATTGAAAATAATTTCGAGAATACCGACACTGAACGAAGATATTCAGCAACATTATCGCCTCTGATGGATCATGAAGACATGGCTCAACTTTAAAGATGCTGTTGAAGAATGGAAATGTTTGGAAACAATAAAAGAAAATTATATATTTAAAGAAATCTTCAAGATCATCACCGATCCATCGTTAAAAATTTAAGATTAAATTCCGATATGTATTGCCATGATCAGAACTTCATTAAAGTTTTATTTTTCTTCTTCCATTAAGAAGAAAAGTTTAAGAAATTTGATCATTACACCTCCGAGAATATTTCAAACTATAATTACAAAATGTCAAAGCTAGTCATTTTGATAACTTAAACAAAATTCACAAATAAATATTGAAAAAAAATTTCTAGTTGGTTGGCATCTGTAAGTCCCATGGACTTTTTTTTCTTTTTTCACGACAATTTTCTGCATAATCCAACCGACACATAACAGTTTCCGTAGACCCAAAATCATTTTCAATCTTTCGTTGTTATCTGATTAAAAATTTCAAGAAAAATATTACTTTTTACCAGTTACCGGACGTCGTCGTGTTTGATAGACGATTTTGTTAATTAATTGCATTGTAAATATAATTACGTATCTATTTGATTTAAACAGAAAAACATAATTGTTTGTCTTGTTCACACATAGGTTTTCTTTTAATTTATTATTTAAGATCCCTTCATAGTTGTTAAGCTAATTAATGATACAAGTAAATTGTGTGATTTTTGATAACGACCTGATGATATAGAAACGAATTGTAAATGGGATATATAAAAAATCAAGCAAAGGATTGCTGAATTGTACATAGAATGGAGTTTTAAATAGGGAAAACAATTCTAGAATGTTAAAACTATAAAGTTTCTCACATCAAATGGAGGACAAAATGCAATGTGTTGGTAAAATTTACTTCCAACTTTGTGAAAGTATTTCTTTATAAAAGAAAATTTGTTTGGCCTAAAATAAAGTGTTGCAAGTAGTAATTTTACTTGCATTTTGTTCTTCACTGATTGAGAAAATTCTATTCTTAACTAATGTTTATTTTTGGTTGAAAAGATAATTTAATCATGCGTCAAAAACTGATGAAGCTCTAATTTTTTGAAGAGAAAGATATAAAAGTTATCCAAAGAAAAATAGTAGCGAGAGAGAAGTTCAAAATAAAAATAACATAAAAACAAAAACTTTTGTTCGTTTTTTCTTCCACGTTTTACAATAAGATATGTGAAAAAGAATTTTCTTACAGATTGACAGAGTTTAAATATTACTCCGGACTTTTATTATAGATAATCATTGGTTTTTCAACACTATAACATCTTTCAATCATACCTATTTAGATTTATGTTTCATGTCATAATAATTTCAACGGTTTTCTATGTTTTATGTAGAAATTTCATGTTCAAGCATTTTAACCTTTAGGAAACTTTTCAACAAAACTTTAACGAAAACATTTAGCAAAAAGAAGTGCTAAAGAGGCAAAATTAGTTCTAAAGATGCAAATAAAATGCTAAAAGTTCATCGATTAATGTGGAAAGTTCTAAAGCATCTGAAATTATGATAAAAAAGTTTTATTGATTAATCAATCTGTAATAATAAATCTTAATATAAGATTTCATACCGGTGCATTTCAAAATAAATATTTTGATAAACATACTTTAAAAGTGAGTTCTTTCTAAAGTTTGATGTTTAAAAGTTATAATCTAAAAATTATTTTTTAGTGTCTGATGTTGAAGAGTTACTCGAAGAAATAGTACCGAAGAAAAGTATTTCTCAGCATAATCAAACTTCATCCCCTGAATCGTCAGTGTTGAAAATAAGCAATGTTTACTCAACAGTCAAGGATAAGAATATTCCAGTAAGTAGAGGAATAAAAGTTAGAACACCCGGACAATTGAATGGAAGTGTTCGAAATGAAAATGGACCGAAAACTCGTTCACAAATTCAGCAGCAACAACATCAGCATCCACAATTGGTTACATTAAAACGATTGGGAACAAACTCAAAGTTGCCGCCGGTTTCAATTCCATTAAATTCCCAAGTAAAGAATCAAATTTTTGCTCAGACAGATTCACACTTGTATCGGATGCGAGAATTGACACAACATTCAGGACAAAGTTCTCATGGTAAAGCTGATGCAAAAGATTCTTATATCAGGGATTTGGTAGAACAGAATGGAGAAATGAGAACGATGCTTCTCCAAATGCAACAAGAGTGCGATTATATTCGCTTAAAAATGCAAAAGTTTACGACAGTTATCACCAAATGTTTAAGTCAACAGACTCAAACAACAGTTAAGTATGGAAATCCTAATAATGAGCAACCAAAACCCAATGAAATGCAGCGTCGTAATATTCAGAATATTAGGGAGCAACAACCAATAAGGAAACCTTTAATGAAAGTAATAGCAAGGAAAAGTACTTCAGCTCAACATGTTGAAGCTGCTGGACCTGCTGCTACACAACGACGTTATCGAACACCCATCTTTCCTATCAAAAGCCTTAATGCACTTAAACAATTGGAAGAAGACTTATGTAATCGAGCATTTTATGATTTCGTCTTTCAAAAGATTGTCTCATCTCATAAAGATTACAAATGTGAAAAACCCGGCGAACTCTTATCTTATGTTTTACATTCAGTCATTTTTACCGATTTGCTTGGACAATTTGAATGGGGAGACTCAGACGGGTTTCCCTGTGATAAAGAACTATCACCAATGCGCTTCAGAATTTATACAAAATTTCGAGAACTCTATTTGCGTGTTGTTAATGCTATGAGTAGATTACGTTTTGGAAGACTTTTGGATCAGAAAGCAGTCGAGAATTTTATTCAAACCAAAATTCGTACTACTAACAAAATCCGTCAACAGAAAATATTATCAATGGCAAAACAGAACATTTCTCAACAAAGAAGTGAACATCAAATTGGTGAAATTGACGAGAAAAATGTGAAAATAAAAGGAGAAAATTCTAAAGCCCTTACAGAACATGTAGAAATTGCCGAGGTTGATAAAATCGGCAGCAATAATAATGTACCGAATATTCAGTGGATTGAAGATGACACTGAAAATGAGAATAAGATTGCAAACGATAACGAAAATGACGATGACATTGCAAGTGAGAGTAAGGAAGATAACGAGGTTGAAATGTCAGAAGAACCAAATGAATCGCAGAAAGAAAGCGATGAAGAAAAAACTAATAGTAATGGCAAAAATATTGAACTAGATGATCATGATATTGAGTTTCTAGGTTGCTAAACTTTTTCTATTTTACATTAAGCATTAAAATTTTTTTATTTAAATATTGTACCATTAAAAAAATAAAAATACCTATAAAGATTAAAAATTTTCTTCTTAGATAACATTTTTTAACGAATTTCCACAAATTAAATCTTTAACGAACTTTTAAAATTCAATTTTGATTGACCTGCCCCTCGTTGCTGGACATCAGTGACGTCGGACTACCCGGCACTTTGACTTGCGTGGATTTGCCCTTCCATATACAGTGAGCCTCGAAAAACCATTCTGTGCGTGAATTTCCAAGTGAATTTCCATTCTGTGCGAGTAATCCCACACTCTCCACCTGAAACTGACTTTCTGGGAGGCGAGTTTCGGGTGGAGAGTGTATTAATTTCGTTGCTGGACATCGTCAGCAAAATAAAGAAATTTTCAGCAAACTATATTATTAATCTGTTAGTGTAGGAAGAGTTAATTGAAATTACTGGAATCATGAGTGTTCCAGGTAATGGGATATTTGTCGTGCGTGGCGAGTTATCTACAATTATGACTGCTATGAGAAGAACATCGAGAAATTCGTGGAACTCCTATCAAGTATGTGAAAAAAAATGAATTTTTATATAAATTTCTGATTACATTTCATTCTTATTATATTCTTCAGTATGACAACTCAGACAGTTTATCTAAATCGTTTAACGAGCTTAAAGAATCAGTTTTACAAATCGAAGATTTAAAATTGATTTCGCCAGAAATTTTTCTTGCACCATTTCTGGAAGCAATTCGATCTGAAGAAACAACTGGACCGATAACAAGTATTGCACTTTCAGCTGTCAATAAATTTCTGTCATATGGACTCATAGGTAAAACCTTATTTCTATGTTTAATGTATCAATATGTTATAAACATTTAACTTTTTGCCACCTCATCCAGATCCAACAAATCCGAACAAGGCGAATATTGTTCAGACAATTGCTGATGCTGTTACACATGCTAGATTTGTTGGAGGAGATAACAATTCAGATGGAGTTGTTTTATTAAAAATTGTTCAAGTTTTAAGGACTTTGATGTTGAGTCCCGAAGGAAGTTCCTTGTCCAATGAAAGTGTTTGCGAAATTATTCTCAGTTGCTTCAGGATCTGCTTTGAAACACGACTAAGTGAATTATTGCGTCGAACAGCTGAGCAAGCTTTAAGAGACATGATTCATTTGTTATTCATGAGACTCCCACAATTTGTAGAAGATCTCAACACTTTCAATATCAAACTTTTAAAGATTCGCCCTGAAAATTTGCCAAAAACATCCAAAACAAAATCGATAAGTGATTTGAATGATAAGCCAAGTCAACAACAATCAACAAAAGTTCAAGAAGCAACAGAGAGTGAAGAAACAAAGCTGCTTGCTTCAAGTGAAGATATGAATGAACCTGTAAGTGTCGTGCCAATGGCAGAAGATGAAGAAGAAGTTGATGAAAATATTATTGAAGATTCATTGCAACAACAACAGCCAGAAATTGTGTCTGTCGACAATTCACAAGTTTCAGACGATGGCTTGAACCCGAATGTCATTCGAAATGATATTGAATCTTACATTCCATATGGAATTCCATGTATTCGAGAGTTATTCAGATTTTTAATCTCTCTCTGCAATCCATTCGATTCACAGAATAACGACAATGTCATCCACATTGCTTTAAATCTATTAACTGTGGTGTTTGAAGTTGCATCTGACAACATTGGAAACTTTTATTCTCTCACGACACTCGTTAAAGATGAACTTTGCAAGAATTTATTCTCTTTATTGACAACAGAACGTCTGCCAATATTTGCAGCAAATCTTCAAGTTTGTTTCCTTCTTTTCGAGTCACTTCGATTTCATTTAAAGTTTCAATTGGAAAACTATTTGATCAAACTAACAGACATCATTGGAAGTGAAAATACGAGAGTAACTTATGAAATTCGTGAACTTGCATTAGACAATTTGCTTCAACTTTTGAGAGTTCCTGGATTTGCTGCTGAACTTTACATCAATTACGACTGCGACTTGTATTGTGCCAATATTTTTGAGAATATCACGAAACTTTTATCGAAGAACGCTTTGTCAGCTGCAACAAGTCCAGTGATTTATGGAACACAACTTTTGTCGCTCGATGCATTATTAACGATAATTGCAGCAATTAACAGAAATTGCACATCTTTTAAGAAAGGAAATCAAATTGTTTATAAGCGTCATTCAAGAAACAATTCAACGGCACGTTCTGAAATGTTTACCGATGATACGACAGTTGATGGAGCGGTTTATGTCAAAAACATGGATACTTTCATTCAATACAACACAATGTACAATCGATTTTCAGGAAAACTGAGAGTCGGTGAAACATTAACTGAACAAAAGATGGAAGAGATCAAGAATAAGAAGCGAATATTGTCACAAGGCACAGATTTGTTCAACCAACGACCTGAGAAAGGAATTCAATTTCTGCAAGACAATGGAATCTTAAATGTGACGCTTGATCCACTGGAAATTGCGCATTTTCTTCGGGAATCTCCTGGTCTTGACAAAAAGATGATTGGCGAATATATCAGCAAGAAGAAGAATGTTGAGAAAGGAATTCTTGAAGTGTTCGTTAAATCTTTTGATTTCACATCAACGAGAATTGATAAAGCTTTGAGACTTTATTTAGAGACGTTTCGATTGCCAGGCGAAGCGCCGTTGATCTTTCTTGTCATGGAACATTTCGCTGATCATTGGCACAAATGCAATAATGAACCATTTGCAAATACTGATGCAGCATTTCGATTAGCATACGCAATCATCATGTTGAACATGGATCAACATAATCACAACGCAAAGAAGTTAAATGTTCCAATGACTGTTGAAGATTTCACAAAAAATTTGAGAGGATTAAATGGAAATTCTGACTTTGAGCAAGAAATGTTAATTGAGGTTTTTAATGCAATTAAAAATGAAGAAATTATTATGCCAGCTGAGCAGACTGGAAGTGTTCGCGAGAATTATTTGTGGAAAGTGTTGCTGCGTCGTGGTGAAGGAAAAGATGGAGAATTTTCACACGTTCTTGATCCAATTTATGATAAACAATTGTTTCAAATCACTTGGGGATCGACGGTGAGTTTTTCTTTTATTTTTTTTTATCATCAAACATAATTTTTTTATTCTTTTTAAACAGCTTGCAGCATTTGGTGCACTTTTTGATCGTGTAACTGAAGTTGCTGTAATTAAAAAGATCATGGAAGGTTTTATGCATTCAGCAGCCATTTCATCACATTACAATCTTTATCAAGAGTTCGATGCAATTATCTTAACTTTATGTAAGTTTACAACACTTTACAGTACAACAGAAACCAACGACATCATCATGAGTGTTCAATTTGGAACAAATTCAAAAGCAAGAACAACAATGAAGTCAATTTTCAAATTTCTTCATGATTATGGTGACTCAATGCGTGAAAGTTGGAAGCATGTTATCGAGCTGATTGTACAATTGTACAAATTGAAGTTACTTCCTAAATCATTTCTTGAAATTGAAGATTTTTGTGAGTCAGGAGGAAAAGTTCAACTTCAATATGAAGCATTGCCAACACCGAAAACCGAAGCGAGTTTATTGTCAAGCTTGTATCTTTATTTAAGTTCAGAAAGTCAACGTCAACCGACATATGAAGAACAGGAAATTATAAAATTAGCAAGAAAATGCATCAAAGAATGTCAAATCGATCTGATTGTCATTGAATCGAAATTCTTACATCCCAATTCACTTGCTGAAGTCATTTCACATCTTCAAAGTCTCATAAAATCGCCAACAAGTCATAAATCAGTTGGAATTATGTATGATGAAAATCTTGTCATTTTTCACATGGAACTTTTGACGAAAATTCTCATTCAAAATCGTGATCGCGTATTACCATTCTGGCCGAAATGTAGTGAACTTTTCCATCTTTTAATTGTCAATTCCGCTTCGTGTGGATATCAAAATCTTTTGAATCGCTCAACAATTGCTTTGTTTAAACTCGCCATTTATTTAATGCGAAATGAAGAATTGGCATCGACAATTCTTCAAAGCATGAAAATATTCTTACGACTTAAATCGAAGATTCTCAACTTCATTGCTGTTCCTGTGTCAATTGGAATGTATGAGCTGCTCAAGACTTCAGCACAAAACATTCACACTGAATGTGACTGGAGCATTGTCTTCAATATTCTCGAATGTGTTGGTGCTGGTGCTATTTCAGCTGAAGCAAGCGACGCATTACCTAGTGGAACGAAATCTGATGGTGCTTTAAGTAGTGAAGAAGAAACTGAAGTCTCTGATCGTGGATATACAAGCGACAGTGGTGAAGTTAACAAAAATTCAAATTCATCACCAACCACAACGCCACCTAGCGGCGGGGATAGTAATTGGATTATTGTTAATAAAGAAGCTGCGGCTGCTGCCGCTGTTGCAGATGCTGAGAAGAAGAGTAGTTCTCAGAATAAAAATAATGAAGACATCGCAACAATAATTTATCCATGTAAGCTTATGCAACATTCACCAATTGCTCTAGTCAAGTGTTGGGACAGTTTAGCTTTTGTTGTCAGAAATGTCGCTCATATCACGCCATATAACTTCGAGATTTGTGTGAAATGTATTCGAACTTTTGTTGAAGCATCAATGACATATGGAAGAGCAAGAATATCAAAAGTAAATTCAATGAATTACAGTAATAAAAGAAATCAATCAACAAAGAAATCGTCGATGAAGAATTCGGAAAGAGAAGATCGTGGTGAGAATTCAAAAGGCGAGAAATCATCGTCGGAACTTCCAGAAAGATATGAAACAATTGCAATTCAATTACTTGATTTAATGCATACACTTCATACAAGAACTGCTCAAATCTTTAGATGGTGGGCAGAAGAAGGTGGATCAGTTCCGCAATGCACTGCACTTTGGTCACAAGGTTGGTGTCCGTTGCTTCAAGGTATAGCGAGAATTTCAACAGACCATCGACGACAAGTGAGAACAAGTGCAATAACTTGTCTTCAACGTGCACTTCTTATGCATGATTTACAAACCTTGACTGGTCCGGAATGGGCTGGATGCTTCCGTCAAGTTCTTTTTCCTCTCATGACATTCCTTTTGAATGAGACGCCTCAAAATAATGACCCGGAAGTGGGACTCATTGAAGAGTCACGTACAAGAATATCAACAATTATGTCGAAAGTTTTCCTTCATCATCTCACGCCACTTATGACATTGCCAGAGTTTAATGAACTCTGGTTAGAAGTTATTGAATATTTAGAGAAGTTTATGAAGCTGGGAACGGATATGCTTTATGAGGCTGTGTTGGAAAGTCTAAAAAATATGCTTTTGGTGATGTATTCAGTGAAGGCGTTTCACAATCCTGATGGCATGACATATTCTGTTCTTTGGGATCTCACATGGAATCGCGTTGGACTTTTCTTACCGACATTGAAGGAAGAGTTGTTTAAAGACAATGGTAAGAATGATTTTTAATGTTTTCTAATCGTTTGTTCATTAAATTTTCTTTTAACACACAAGATAATCCCATGCTTCATGTCCCAATTAATATTCGACAAATTCCTTCACCGACAATCTCACCAACAATTGAACAAAAAGATTTTATTCAATCAGAAGACACGACAACACCGATTGTTGTTGAAAATACTGAAAATATTCCAGAAGTTGATCAATTGACTGAATCAACCAACAACATGACAGTTAATGACACACCACAAGTAAGTCTTCCTTTAAGATTAATTGCAGACATTTAAATTCATTTTGTGTCGGATATTCATAGAACTATCCGATGTTCGTCACCAATGAGACGACATCACCTGATTTAAGCAGTCCGATTGTGTCAGTTTCAACAATTAATCCACAATTAGGACCTCAAGATATCGATGAACAAATGGAAAGATTCTCTGAAACTTCCAGCATTGAACTCATCATTCAAGGAGGTTCATATGAGACATCGCCACAACCACAACAAGTGAAAATCCCTGATAGTCATAAGATGCAATTTAATCATTATCCTGGATCAAAGATTATGGGTCAAGGTGTTCCAGTCGATATTGTTAAAAGCTTTTCGCCACTTCCATTACAGTCAGAACAAAAGATTCAAGATGGAAGTGACATTTACAGCGATTACATTCAAGATCCTTATAACCTGACACTTCAGATTGATGGTGTTGCTGCCAACTCCCCCGCATCTACCAGCGTCACCACTCCCGCCGATATCGTAAGAAAAGATTCCGTTCCACCTGCATCAACTTTTTTTCAGTCAGCATCATATTTCAGTAACGACACGAGTGATTTGACATCCCCAGGGTCGGAACTTTTCAATCGTCCCTAGGACTAAAATGAAAAAGCTTTATTGGGGAGAATTCCGAAGTAAGGTTTATTAAGGATTTTTTTCTTTTAATTATTTATTGATAAAACGATTTTATATATTTTGTTAAAAACAATTTTTAGTGGATAAATTTAAAGTTATTAACTAATAAATGTTGTACAATTATTCCTTTAGATTTCTTTATTCCTTCCTATCCAGTCCAACTACACACCAAACAAATAAGTATCAGCATTTTGGAAATTAAGAATTTGTAAAATTTATTTAATAATAAAAGGAATAGATATTTTATTAAAATTTAGATTGTTTTCTTTTTACGAGGGCCCCATTTGTTAGTTTCCTACCAATTGAAAGAATGGCAGAAAGTATTAAAGGACGACAAGTACCTGCTTACGACAGAATTTTCCTTTTATTTTGCTTTTTCTATAATTTCATAGCTTGGCTTCCAAAATGTTGGAAACTTTATCATGTGAGGCGTTATTTTGAGAGAGAAAAGATGCCTCTTGAACCCCATGAGCCAAGTTTAGAATACATAAATCCTTCAGTGATCGATAAAATTTGGTTTCTGGCATTGAATGAAATGGATAAAATTCGTGAACTTGATGAAAAACTTTTAATAGGAAGTGTGAATTGAGTGAAACTTTATTACGCAGCTGATGATAATTTTGACCTTTAGATGCTTATGATAAGCTTAAAAGAAGAGTTCACAACGTCGATGCTTAAGTTTGCACAGAGGGATATGAACACGCACAAGTTGTCTCGGGTTGGCTTAATATAAAAAGACAAGAAACAAATTAAAAATTGACAAACAAATAAATAAATGATAAAAAATTAATTTAATTAATTTTTAGATGAGGTACTGAAATTTTATTTACGTACTTTTGTTATAAATTTGTATTTATAGAATTATTATGGAATTTATCGCTGTTTCAATTCAACTTCGTAATTCTTCACAACACAATTCGGAAGAATTTCGTTTCTTCTTCATCATGATTTCAGTCTCGGCTTCTGTTGCCGAACTTATATGAACGAAGAACATAATATCATCAAACTCATCCTCAAATACATCCGTAAACAGTCCTTCTATAGATGACCCTCTTTCTAAAAATTCAGTGCATCTACTGAGTCCATTTAGGTTGACGTATTTGAGCCTTTTTGCTGCAGTAGAGATAGCATGCACCTTTTCTTTAATTTCATCAAAAAATGTAAAATCTTCGAATCTAAGACTCAACTCAGTTAACTTGGGATGGTTATTGATAATTTGTTGCAGATCTTCAGCTAGATTAAATAACATAATTCGCTCGAGATTTGGGCAAGCATTGAGAAGCGTGAGAAGCGAGTTTGTGTTTTTTTCTTCACAGTGACTGGTCGCAATAATTTCCTTGAGCTTCTCATGTTTTAGATTTTCACTGATCACCAAAATTTCTTCTGGTTCATCGCTGTAGAAATCAACAGCAATCGACTCCAAATTGGGAAAGTGTTCCAAAATAGTGTTAATGATAATAATCGAGCGATTGGAAATTATAATTTGCTTGAGTTTGCGGAAGTTTTGGCTCAATTGAATGAAGAATTCTGGTGGAATTTTTTCCTTTTCGAATAAAAGTGTCAATTTTTCAATCTTTAAACGCATTCTGCTCAATTCGAGGAGATGATTACACTTATGAATTTCGTCAGATTTTAATTGAAGTTCCTTTAATTGTGTGAGGTACTTAAGAGATTCAAAGACATAACAGGGCATACCAAGGTTAACGCACATTTTTACTACTTCTAGATTTGTCATTTTACATATCGTTGTCAAAATTTCATCATCAATTAAATAATTTGAAAAATCGATGTAACGAAGTTTCTGCTGCTGCCGCAAATTTAGAGGAAGATTTATAAATTTCGAATTGAGTTTCAGATATTCAAGTTTGAGATGATCGAACTTAAGTTGATTATTTTTATCTATTTCAAGCATCTGAATGTTTGTTTGTTTATTGAAGAACTTTTGCAAGCCTATGTCAACATCATGAGACATAATAATTGCTTCTCTTATTGTATCCTTTGGTAATCTGTTGAGGATATTAAAACAGTTTGAGCCATTCCTTATCTCTAGCTTCTTCAGTTTGCATAGGTTGAGCTCAGAAATATTTTCATTCGGTTCGATATTCACTTTAACTTTGTTCAGTCCCAGAAATTCTACGTTAGGAATGCAATCAAGTATTTTTCTCAACTGCGATTCGAATAACTCAAAATTGCTCAATCCAAACTTTTTTATTCGTCTTCCGAAATTCAACATCACATCTTCAATATATTCAATTTTAATTTCATGTTTTCTGTTGATGCTTTCCTGATCATGACGATAATAAATTGTTAATTCTTCAAACTCACGAGAGGAGTACACAATTGATCTGCGAATTTTTTTGTCACAAATCTATGGAAAATATTTTATGAACACTAAACTTAATTAAGCTAATTTTTTTACTATAATTACCTTTGAATAAGAAAGTTCCAATGGAAATTCCGAGTCTCGTCTAACGACACACATTAATTCATAAAACTTTCTGCAAACTCGTGAAACGTGTTTACGTGATGATGAAATATTGAGATAACTGAAGATATGAAGAAGCATTTCATCCGGTAGGTCTAAAATGTATCTTTCCTGCAAATCAAAAGACTGACTCATATTTTCGTCGCTTTTTTTTAGTCAGTTAATCAACACGAAATTCTTTTAAAAATCTTTTTTAAATATATTTTGGCGTCTTTACAAAGTTGTAAGCTCTGAGAAAAAATTTCGAAATCTCAGACAATAAGGGTGGCAAACTACTACCTCGATTAAGAACTTTATCCACTTAGATGTTAGTCTAACTCCAATCCCATATAACATGTAATCTAACCTTCTTTAATCTAGATTAATTTTTATCCAGAGTTCATTTGAAAACTATGAAAATGTTTAAACTTTGCATAGCAACGTCAAAGTGCTGCAGATGGAATTTTAGCTTCAATAATTTAAGCAAACATTTTTCTTTCCATTTACATCGTTCGTTGAGAACAAAGAAACAAAAAAAACTTTTTGGTTTTTAAAATTTTTGTAATAAAAACTCAAAGCAGCTAAATGACTTTGTGCGGTGGTAACAAATTCACGGAATTCCAAATCGATTGTCTTGAAGCACACAATAATTATAGAATTCGTCATGGAGTTCAGTTGTTAGATTTGAACAAAGGATTGTGCAAGTATGCTGAAGCTCACGCTAACTATCTCATGCAATGTGATTCAGAACGATCAAGTAAAGGACCATATGGTGAAAATATTTTCATCAAACGGAGTTCTCGTAAGGTTTATCCAGATCCTTTTGAACCTGTCATGCAATGGTATTCAGAGATCAGAAATTGGGATTCATCAAATAATTATGCGACACCTGAAACAAAACACTTTGCACAAGTCGTTTGGAAAAGCACGGAAACCATGGGTGTTGGACACGCAATCAATCTGTAAGTATGTTCATTATTCATTCGATTTTATCTTCTAAAATTCCCTTCATTGTAGTGAGAAAAATAAAATCTATGTGGTTGCAAGTTATTATCCTGCTGGTGGTGATCACAAAACTTTCTGTAAAAATGTAAAACCACTCAAAGCTTGTCAAAAAGATTGCCCATCAGAAGTTAAAATCATTTAAAGTTACAAACATTTCATAATGTTTTAAACTGTAAAATAATAAATAGACGGAAAACTGAGGAAATTATTTCTTTCAATGCTTTTAAATTGAAACCTTCACTCCAATTTTTATCGATTGCAATGTTGGTCAATTGTTTTAAAAAATGTCATAAATTGATGAATTAATTAATATTTTATTGACATATGCAAATAAGTTGGATAAACGTAGCCATGGAGGGTATAAAAGGTATGGGGAATTAAATCGTAATTCAATTGGAATTTAATTTTCAGCATTTAACTTAACGATAGAAAAATGAAGTTCACCGAAGCTTGTTTTTTCTTTATTTTCCTGGCAATTATTTCAATCAAGGAGATTCAAACTGAAGGTATTATTTTTAAGTTAACTGATAGTTTTGTAGATTTGTTTTTAAATTTCAGAATCATTCGGAAGCAAAATGAATGACGAAGGCAGTGTGCAATACTGCGATGGGATGAGAGGTAGTTGCAAGAAGAAGGATGAATGCACCGATGATTACTACGATTTGATTATTCCTGGAAAAAATAATGAATGTTCAACTGGAGAGGTTTGTTGCTTAAGGACATGCGAAAATGGACAATGTCGAAGTGGCTGTAATTATTGGTATGCACTTCCTGATAACAACAGAGTTTGCACAGCAGTCTATGGAGAACAATGTTGTGGGGAATTTGATAAAAGACCACCACGAAAACAAAGAAACGATTTCTTAGGCCCATTAATGTCTAAAATCAAAATGTAATGAAACGAAAACTGTTAAAAATAAATGAAGAATGATGATTTAGAAAACATCCAACCTAAGTCTGACTTTTGAGAGTTTATTTATTATCGTTTAAAGAGACGGTACAAACAAAACTTAAAATTATTCATTTGATTGTAATAAAAAACATCAGATTTAGAATTGATAATCTATTTTTTTATTGATACGACCTTTACTAACTCTCGATAGGGCTTAAGAAATTTTAAATGAATTTTTGTTATGTAAAAAGTAAATATGACAGAAATTAGAAATTAATATTACCTGGAAAACAGCACTAAAGCTGTTCTTAGCAGTTCTTTTTTCTTTTTAAAAACTTCTTTTTTTTTTCGCGATATTAAATATTTATGTAAATTTCATGCTATTTAAGTTAAGTTTTCAATAAAATAAAATGGTGAAAGATTTCATAATAAAATTAGTTCAAAATATTTTGAATAAATATCTAATTTGAATTAAATCTTAAACTCTTGGATTTTTTGCAGCAAAGTTGTAAGTTTTCATATTCAACTCTGATAAAAATGAAAAAACAAAAGAAGTTATGTTGCGAGTAACTTTACGATTTACGGAAATTGCAATTGATTAAGTTTAAAATTATTAATATTCTTAATTAATTCATATGCACAAGTTTAACTTTCGCAAACGCATATAAAAGGTGAAATTTATTCAACAAAATGCAATTGAAAAAGAAGTTTACAACCGCTGAGTTGAAAGGATGAAGAATCGTGTCAGACTTTCTCTGCTTCTTTACTTGGTTTTTCTGGGGCTTATTTCAATCCAAGTTGAATCGAAAAGTTGGTGTTATTAATTCTTAATTGATTTCTAATGTAACTTTATTTTAATTAGGATGTTCCACGCCAGCTAAAAATAAATGCAGTGAATATGAAGGGAAATGTCGCCGATATTGTGCTGATTTTCTAAGAATTGGAGGGTTTGAATTCAAAGATTGTCAATTTTATTGTTGCAAAACAGGTAAAACTTCTTAAATTATCAAATTATTAAATAAAATATCACGTTTAAATAGATGTGGATGAGGATTCTGAATTCACCTGCGGCGTTGATGAGAATAAAAATGGACGATGCTTTGACCAATGTTATGATAAAAGTTTTGAAATACAACCTGTAGAACCTTTTGTATGTCCCAACTCGGAAGTTTGTTGTCTGAATACATGCAATGACGGTTCAGGATTATGTACAAAAAACAAGAACCAATGTGCAGAACTAGAAGGCCTACCAGAGAAAGACGAGAAGGGTGTTTGCAAACAAGATCAAATCTGCTGTTTGGGATTCAACTATAAAAAAGAATAACTGCTAACTTAAATTATCATGAAATATTCTGGAAGCTTTTTAATATTCTTCCAATAAAGTTTTCAAATCGTTTTCAATATCAATTTCAAACATTTTTATTTAATAAAGCCTCAAATTGGCAAAGAACTCTCAAACTGCACATTGAAATTCGTTATCGAAAATGCTTTTAACAATTTTTTTGTAATCCCTTGAAACAAAGCTTTGAACTTTCAAGAAGCTTTTTGTTATTAAAAAGTCAATTTCATTAAGAACCATTTTAAATTCGACTGCAGACGCGACAACTGATAATGGCAAATAAATTATCTTAAAATTTTCCTTTCTTTGTGGTAATAAAGAACATTTGCACAACTTGTTCATATTGAATACTTGATTAATTTACTTTAAGTTCCAATTTCCTATTAACAATTTAATTATCCTACAATGATTATTTCATGGACAGCACATGTCAAGTCATATGCAACGTTCGTGCCAAGTTTTGTTTCGAAATGGATGATTTTAAAGAACTCACTCAATTAGTCTGAAATCGTCTCAACTTCTTTTTTAAAACCATTTCTTTTCGTAGCGATTTAAAGCTCAAACTTTTATCGGGAATTATTTTTCTCCAAGTCTTCGTGCAGACATAAAAAGATTACCGTGAATACTCTTCATTTTATATGGAAACTTTCCTCAGTGTGTTACAATATTCATCGTACGTTAACTGCCGATCATCGTAAATTCGCTGCCAGCAACTGTAAACAACAAAGATATTAAAATTGTATTTACAAAAACTAAAATAGAAATTCATTGCAAAAGACTTCTCAGTTAATGTTTTTCAGTGAATGAGTAGAGTCTAGTTAAATTTTGTATCGAATTGATTGGAAAAGAAAGGGAAAAAATGAAATTGACGGTGAAGGTTTTCGTAATTTTGCTGTTTTCGATGTCAATTAACTTAATAAAAGCAGCACCACAAGGTTTCATATGTTTTTGTTGGTACAAAAGATTATTATAATTTAATTCATATACAGAAAAATCCGACGATGTTTGTGATGAAACCACTGAACCTGTGCCATCTTCTGGTATTCCCAACTCGTGTGGTGATAGATTAGGCGCATGTATGGAATGGTGCAATCCAATTATCAGACATTCTAATCAAGATGAATGTCCAGATGGAACTTTTTGTTGTATTCTCGTTACATAAAAACATAAATTAAGAATTGTTAAATATACATTTAATATGCTGATGATTGTCTACGTAATTTTGAATCATTAATGTCAAATAAATGTCTATTAAAAAGCAATGTAGATTACAAAAGAGTAAAAAATTTTAGTAAACATTCTACTCCGAATCATTCTTCACACGACTTCGTGTTAGTAAAGAAATATCTGATGATGACACATGTTCATACTCGTTGTTTCTACAATTTAAAATTGAATTAAGCTTCAAGCTTAAATCTTGAAAGTCCGTTACAATAGCAAAGAAAACTGTCGAACGATTCCTCAAAGAAAACAATTTCAGAAAAATATGCAAAAATTAATACAAATAAAGCTCGATAAACTTAACGCTCAGTAAACAAATAAGCTCGATGAACATACTGCACTGGTCCGACTTTGAATTTAGATTTATCGAGCAGTGTAAACAATTTTCTCGACGGCTGGAATCGATCCAACAATCTCCAATAATTTTGACCAGCACATTGACCACTAAGCTACGTCAGTCAATTTGCTACGTCAATTTTTCTTTATGTGAGTCTTTAACAAGTAATTTATTTTTCATTTAAGATAACAAACATTTGTTTAGTAATATCAAAATCAACAAAAACTTGTAAAGAAGAATTGCTAATACTCGTTTAAATACTTTTCTTTTTAATGAATCGATAACATTGACAAGTCGAAGTGAATATTTTTGTTTATTGCTGTTATAAAATATTTTTACGACACGGACATTTTTTACATATTTATTGTCTATTTACTTACCTGTTTTAAGTATTTTAATGAGTTCAAACTTAAAATGTTTCATTGTAGTTCTAACTTTGAAACAGCTATGATCTAGTTTGTTACTTTTCATTTCATAAATGTGTCTGTTTGAAAAAGATCCTTAATTAAAACCAGACATTGTCATTACTCTAACGTCTGTCGCTACATTACAGAGAAATATTTATTGATGAAAAAGTTTCATTCTAGTCGAGTTTAAAGATTCGTTATTTGTCAAGTTAAATACTCAAGCTGTCTGTGATAACAAAACGTTGATCGTATAAAATAAAAATTGCCGTGCAATCCCGACTCAGTTTCGGATTTAACTTCGTTCGACTATAACTCACATTAAAAAAATTGTGGAAAACAAAGTCAATGACTGAATTGTTGTGAAAGATTGTGACAATAAAATATTGATAGAAGACTTGAATGATAAAATGATAATCAGTAAAGTTTGCTTTTAATTGTTTCGCATCTTTGATAAAAAAAAATCGTGATAGATATCTAATTAAGTAAGACAAGTTGTTTCAAGTTGTGATCAATTTAAAGTGCCACTTCATTCATTAGCAATCAGCAACGATGGTATTACTGTTATCAGGATTCTTTGGTAATTTTTTATAATGTTTTTAATGGATTATCACTGATAAAAACAGTAATAAAATTTGACAATTGTCATGTCTTGGTGAACTAATTTAAAAATAAATACGAGATAAATTCAGTGAAATTACAACTGGCAATTTAATTTATACTCTCAATATGTGTAACAAGAGTAAAAAACTGAATATATCTAAGCAAATAATTTATACAAATTTTTTATCTTATCAGTGATGAATGAAAAACAAAACAGAGAGAAGCAAATATGAGATCGCGAGAGAGATATTTTCGTAAATATGTTATTGAAGGGTCGATGAGTTGCGGTCTTGCTGATTTTATCTTTCCATTTAACCAATGGTTAGTTTAAAGTCTGTGAAAAATTGCTATCGATTTATATTTAATTCGCTATATCTAATACAAATCTTCACATATTTATAATAATTTTCTGATACGTCATTTTCCATGACTTTGATCGCGATTCGCGAAATGATTTATCTGATGAAATATTAATAATTGTTTCAGAAAAAGTTCCAGCACGTTTCAATGTTGCGATCATGTTATTTATGGCATGTTTCACGGCATACATGCTTCGCACAAACATCTCAATCAACTTAATTGCAATGGTGCAAGATACAAACACGAATGGCACAAGTGAACCACTTCCAGATGTAAGATGACATCGTCTGATAAATGTTTAGTTTCAACAAAGAATTTTGTTTTAAGTATGGACCACGATACCCTTGGGACAAGAAGCAACAATCGTATATTCTTGGAGGATTCTTTTGGGGATATTTAACGACAAGTCTGTTTGGTGGCGGCCTAGCAGAGCGATTTGGTGGTCGACACGTCATAGGAATTTCTCTCTTGTTAAGTGGAATTGTGACCGGAATTTCACCTTTTCTAGCTGTTAACTCGTGGGTACCAACTTTCGCTGCACGTGCTTTACTTGGAGTCCTTGGTGTAAGTTTCAATTGCTGATATCCAACAACTTATTGTTGTCAATAACAATGACATTTGTTCTTCACGGAAAACTGATAAAAATTTTTTAATGTCATTAATTTGCGATGCAGTTTTCAAACTTTGATGAATGTTCCGATTGCATTCACATGTTGTGTGAAATTATTAGTTTTATAATATTATCAACACTTTCAATGCAGCCATGACTACACAGATTTAAATCATTTTTTTAATGATCTTCGAGAGTCGTCACCACAATAACAATTTTAATAATTATATTTTAATAGGGAGTCATTTTTCCGGCCTTACATAATCTCGTTTCACAATGGGCGCCAAAAGAAGAGAAAGGAAAATTTGTGTCGGCACTTTTAGGTGGTGCACTTGGCAATGTTTTCATTTGGATGATTCTGGGAATCGTAATCGAAACATTTGGATGGGAATTTGGATTTTATATTCCAGCAATTATCACGTTTGTGATTGTTGGGTTTTGGTATTATTTTGTAGCTGACTCACCTACAAAGCATACGAGAATATCAAAGAAGGAACTTGAATTGATTCAACATTCATTGGGTGACTCCGTTTCAAAAGAAAAAAAATTCCCTCCACTTGTTAGTATTCTTACTTCAATTCCATTCTACGCTTTGATGGTTCTTCATTACGGATCTCTTTGGGGCTTGTACTTCCTTCAAACAGCTGCTCCCATGTTCATGACTGAAGCTTTAAATTTCAATCTTTCAAAAGCTGGGATACTTTCATCACTTCCACACTTGGCACGACTTTTAGCAGGCTTTGGATTCGGTGCCATTGGTGATTTCATACGACGGAGAAATTTGCTTCAAGTGACGACAACTCGTAAATCGTTTTGTTTATTTTGTGAGTAACTTTGACACACTTTTCATCGGCCAAGTGTTGTTGACATTTAACTGTTTGAATCACCACTTTCAGCGCACATTATCCCAGGACTATTTTTGATTTCCATTTCTTACTTTGCTTCTGATCCTTACATCATTGTTGCAATTATAACTTTATCACTTGGCTTTAATGGATCAGCAGCGATGACTAACTTACAGAACTCCCAAGATCTGGCACCGAACTTTGCTGGAACTCTCTATGGAATCATTAATTTCGTTGGGACAACAAGTGGATTTATCTCGCCATTAATCGTCGCATATTTCACTGAAGATTCGGTGAGAAACATAAAAAAGTTTTTTTTTTCTAATTTTCATTTTTCATAATTCAGAGTACGGTCAACGAATGGAAGTACGTGTTTTGGATTGGAGCTTCTGCTTACATTATTCCAGCAGTCATATTCGTGTTTCTCGGTGATGGAAACGTACAAAAATGGAACGAAACAAAGAAAAAATCCAAAGATGAAATTGTCACTCGACTGTGAACATTGATGTGTCAATTTATTTCTTGACAAAGACTTTAAAAGTTATTCAAAGATTTTTTATTTTATTTTATTGTTAATAAATTCACTTTTTATCAGTCAACATTTAAATTGATTTAATTTCTCTGTTCATCTCTAAAGTTTCACGATATTTCCACATTATATTGTGGTCGATTAACAGCAGCAGATTCTGATCGATATCAGTGAAATGGAACATCAAATTTGTTATTGCAATTTGATCAACTATGTCATTCATTATTAAAACATTCGAAGGTCACCAAATTCAAGTTCATGTTCAGTGGTTATTTGATCAGATGAAAATATTGTCATTAAAATCAATTTGTTGTTTTTTTTATTTCATGGTTCATAAGCACATGTGTGTTGTCAAAGCAAATTGTGGGGAATCATTCATTATTATATCAATAAAAAATAGAAGAGAACAGACTAGAAAAGTTTAAGATATCTAACAAGAAGATGAGAATGTAATTAAACATTTACTTAACTTGTCGATAGACAATGCATGAGAAACAGGAAATATCTAAGTTAAAACAAAACTGCGACTTGCAACATCATACAAAGTCTCCACACTGTTGACGAAAATCGATTAAATGTCTAAACAGAAAAAAAAATTATCACATCATTGAGAGTTTAGAAGAAAAAATGTTTTCAATCTTTCATGCTTCTTATTTGTTTATGGCTTGACCTTCCGCTAAGAACCGCGAAAATTCAACACAAATAGTGATCAACAATCCAAAACATTAAAAAAGCTTGAAATGAGAGAAAAGAAAACTTGCGCAAAGCATTTCAAATCACATGTTTGCAAGAAAAAAATGCGCGCTCGCGAAACATGGCAAACGATAAACTTAATTTCATTCACGATTAAGCGGAGCTTGGCTTGTTGTGAGAGTTCAGTTTGCATTAAGACGTTCAGCTGATCGGTTGTGCCATTTTCAATCAAACTTTTTCATCTTATTTCCACACTTTTGAGAAACAGTTAAGTTTCTTGGATTGTTAATTTGTCAGAAAATCAGTTGTGTAATTTTCGCAAACATGATTGAAATTAAAATTTAACTGAGCTGTCGACCTCATCAAAGCAAAAAATATTTAAGCAATAATCATAAAAAAGAAGAAAGGAAATCAAACATAACTTTCCATTTAAATCACTTAAATTTTTTTTTTGACTATTCATCATAAATTTGCAGTCGTTTCAGTCGTCAACGCGTGTGAAAAATTGCAAAAACATAAAGTTTTGGGTTTGTCAGTGTCTGTTATATAAAAAAGTATTTCGCTGCTTGAGACAACAACACGATGGTTTTTACTGTGAATCTTAATAGAGCATTTTTCGATGTTTTCGGTAAGTAAAGTGCGTTTACGACTCATCAACGTGTTACAAGTTTTGAATGTGAAATATTCTTCATTGGTTGCGCTCGTGCGCTTGAACGTCCTTCGCATTTCCGGCATTCTTTCTTCTTTTCCTGTCACATGATACACTCGATTAATTATTAAAAGTGATCGATGAATTTTTAAAAGTTTTAAGCAATTTTTCTGTTTAACCATGACACAAATCTTTGATGAGAAAAAAACTAAATGTTCAGCAAATGTTTAATTTATCCGCAACTCACCTTATTCATGACATTTACATTTTGTTGTGAATCTTTAAACGTTTAATTATTAAACAAATCCGTGCAAGTGATGAACTTTCATCTATATTTTATTTCTGAATGTTGTATAGTCACATAAACTCCTGTAAAAGTCTCGTGCCATGGAATAATTTTTTTATCTCAATGAAGTAGCAGAAAAAATGTTGGTAATAATTAACAACAATTCTATAATTGCATGTTCCAAATGCATTTGTTTGCTAAATTATTGAAATTTTTCTATTAAACTATTTTTTTGCAGTTCATTTCTAATGACAAATTAGTTTGATTAACTATCATTAAAACAATTCCACACATGCAACGATTTTTAAGAACTTCTCTAACATTTTTGTTCATTTCTTGCATTTTAAGTTTACATTTTACTTTTTCTTGTATTCATTTATATTTTTATCTCAATAAGAAGTCATTTATGTCGATGGTATTGAGAAGAGGAAGTAAAACTTTTAACTAGTTTACACTTAACAGAGCGAGTTATAAAAACAGCTTGAAGAATGTCAAAGAACTTTCTTACATGTTGGTGCAGCAAGAATTATTGAATAATTAAAATTTACTGCAATTCAATATTATTTACTGATATGTTCCGTAAATAGAGTCAATCTGACTAGCAAGGAATATGTTTTGACTCCAATGCGTGGATGAACGATGAACCCTGAAATTAACGATGGCAAATAAATTTATCGACACTTCTCTGTAAAATTCACCGAACTTGAACTTTAAATTCTTGACCTTCTTTTGCTGCTGTTACATGCTTGATCAAATCAAATAAAATTTTAATGTTCCATTAAAATCTTAATAAATTTGAAATGCAACTGAACTTTAAAACTTTCTAAATTATATCTGAAGGTAAATTTCGATGTCAATTTGGTGCTGTTTGTGTGATCTTTCTCACGTCCGATGAGAACAGGAAGCTTTTGAAATTCTGGTTTCGGCCTTTAAAAACTTGATGCGACATAATTTGAATTATGCTTCTCTTTGATGCTATTATTAAGTTAATATTATTAACCAAATCTACCTGCTATTGAAAATTTGATAAAAATGTAAATTGAAACAAGGAAATAGAAATCGCGAGCATTTTAAAACGAAAAAAATTAAAATAAATCTGAGAATTTCGATTGGACTCAATTTAATGATCACAAATATAAAATTGATTGCATGTGAGATGCAATAAAATGCGTAAAAAATATTATTGAACACATAAATCGTACACATTGCATAAATTATTACATTAAACTAGTTGAAAGAAACAAATTAACATCAATCTCGCGATATTAATAGAAATTAATCAATCACTCTGCAAATATTATTGAGAATTGCGATTACATTTGCGTAATCATGTTTGATTTTGCATCTTTCACAGCTCAAATCCCGACACGGTTTAATGTTGCTGTTATGTTGTTCATGGCAAGCTTCACATCATACATGCTTCGAGTTAACTTCTCAATCATTATCATTGCAATGACAAAGTCAAGCGCAATGAATTCGACGGAAAAAATCGTGGAAAATTTCACCGGTAGCGGAAGCAGTGACGAGTTTGATTGGAACAAAAGAGATCAGGGATTATTATTGAGCGCTTACTTTTATGGATATGTAAGATTGGAATTGAATTATATGAAAACAATTTCAAAAACTTCAATTTCTTTAGATTTTCCCGAACTTACTCGGTGGATTTTTGTCAGAGAAGTTCGGTGGACGATTCGTTATTTTCATCGGATTGTTGTCATCATCAATCATAACTGCATTATCACCATTGGCAGCAAATGATAATTTCATCCCAATGTTCATGTCACGTTTAGTTTTGGGCATCATGGGAGTGAGCTGAAGAAATCGAAATCGATGAAGAATCTTCATAAGTAACGATTTCTTTTCAGGGTTTTTTGTACCCAGCCTGTCATAATGTCATCTCAAAATGGTCACCAATGGAAGAGAAAGGAAAATTCGTTTCATCACTTCTCGGTGGAACACTTGGAACTGTCATCACGTGGCCTCTTACCGGTTTTATAATCGAAAAGCTTGGATGGCAATTTGGATTTTATTTATCGGCAGGTTTTACGTTTCTTGTTGCATTTTTATGGCTTTATTTCGTATCAGATTCACCAGCAAATCATCCACGAATTCAGAAGTCAGAAAAAGATTTCATTGAGAAATCAATCGGTGCAAGTGTAACAAGTGGAAAGAAAAATTCATTGCCAAAAATCAAAGAGATGTTAATGAGTCCACCGTTCTATGCACTTCTTTTACTTCATTTTGGAAACAATTGGGGCTTGTTCTTCCTTATCACAGCAGCACCAAAATTCATGAGTGAAGTTCTCAAATTCAAACTCACTGAAGCTGGAATGTTATCGAGTTTGCCTTATTTAATGAGACTCATAGCTGGTTTTGGCTTTGGTAGTATCGGTGATTGCATCCGTCATAAGAATCTATTCAGTGTCACAACGATAAGAAAAACATTTTGTATTTTCTGTAAGTAAAAAAGTTTCTCTTTCTCTTGATCTCAATTCAACATCAAATTAATTTATTTCTTATTTGACAGCGCATTTGATTCCGGGACTCTTCTTATTCTTGCTTTGCTTCGTTGGTTGCGATCCATATGTGTGTGTTGCAATCATAACATTATCACTTGGATTCAACGGCGCTGCCACGATGACAAATTTACAAAACTCACAAGATTTAGCTCCAAATTATGCTGGTTCACTTTATGGAATAATCAACTTTGTCGGTTGCACCAGTGGCTTCATTTCACCACTTGTCGTTGCACATTTTACTCATCAGCAAAGCACAATGGAAGAATGGCAACATGTCTTCTACATTGGATCTTTAGCTTACATAATTCCAGGAATTATTTTCATTATTTTCGGAAGTGGGGAAGTTCAGAAATGGAATGAAAGAAAAGAAGAAAGTGAAGTTGAGAAATCTACTTGAAAGTCCACATAATTTAATTCCATGATGCAATGTTATAAATGTTGCAACAAAAAAGTGATTTTATTGATCATTCATCGCAATGAGCGATTTGTATTTTTTTTTTATTATTTTTATGTCTCGCGTTAAATATAAAATGGCAATAAAAATGTTTGATAAATAATTTATATTGAGATGTGGTTAAATTAACATCTAAATAACAACATTTTCTGAGAGAGACTACGACCAACAAGTGCTGCATACTCCATGACTTCATTGGAATCTTCTCGTAAATTACGTGGGAGTGAAGCGAGCTGTAGAATGAGAATGTTAATTTAATGTTTCTTTAAACTCATTTTAAATGATTTTACCCTTTTAAAGTCGCCATACTTCATTGCTGTTCGATTTGCTAAGACAAGTGTGCTTCCAAGATTATCTTCCGTCACCTTTTCTGCATCATCTTCATCTTTATTTATTCGATAATAAGGAACCGAGTCAATCTTCGCACTAAGTTCTCCATCAAGAAGATGCCAGGTGAACACTTCTGGACATAATAAGAACGATGGCTTAATGTTAGCTTTGTATCTCATCTTTGGACATGTTGGGATATAAAATCCAAGATAATAATTTGACAATTGTTGACATGATTTGTAAAGTTCACGAACAAGAGCAATTTCTCTCAAAGATGCGTAAGTACCCAAAGACAAAAAACTGTAATTAGGATCATAATAAAGGTAGACCGATGAGACGCATTCGGGAAGAATGTCAATGACACCAACAGCTATCAGAACACCGTCAAGGTAATACTGATAATGAAACGACCCAAAACCTTGAGATGGTGTCGTGTCATCTTTGATCATCTGAAATTCAGAAAACAAATTGTAATCAATTTAAAATCATTACAAAATTGTGAAAATAGAAGTTGTTGAGAAAATTTTGTTAATAGTCGAAAATTAAAATCAAATGTTAATTAATAAAAGCATAACTCGCTAACCTTAAGTGGCGACGAGGCTAAGAATTGAACATATTCAGTAAACTCATTATCAGAACTTTTGTGAATCATATTTTCGTATTTGCAGAATAAATTAAATGACAGATTAATGTTGGAACCTTCAGCAGCATTAATTGAAATTATTTTTGTCTTTGCCATTTTTCATGATGTTAATTAAGAAAAAGAAATGAAAAAGAAAATGTTAGATCGATGAATTATGAAAATTTGATTACCTGTAAAGGAGAATTGACAAGAAAACGTTCATAAGATTTCAAGTTAAGCTTCTCAATTGGATCTTTATGAACTTGCATTTGGTATTTTTGATAAAGTTTGAAAATTGTTTCATTACTTCCATGTTTTGACGGAATCAATTTTACCTGAAAAAACATTACAGAATTAAGAGCGTTAAAGAAATAAATTCAACAATTGTTCACCTCTAATCGATGTTTTCCATCTTTCGGCTCTTGATTTAGAAAATCTTCCAAAGATTTTTCAACATTATTTGCTTTCTTTCGAGGAACATCGGCTAAAGTTAATCCCTTTGCTGCAAGTTTCTTCTTCTTTCGTTCTATTCTTATCACTTTTGCTTTTTTAGGATTAGAAGGCTTTTCAGCTATACTAGAAACTGAATTATGAGAACCACCAACTGGACCTGCTGGCAGATTTCTTTCTCTTTTCACACAAGGTTTGACCTTGACAACATTTTTGTCTCCTCCAATTGAAGTGACATTTATTTCATTCACTTTAACATCACTGTGCTTATGAGAGGATTTCATTTCTTGAACTTCTCGTTGCTTTATATCAGATTGATTGTTACGATCTTTGCTCTTTGTACCATCACGCAAAAATCTATTCATTTTCTTTAGAATTTTCTTATGACTCTTACTAAGCTTAAAATTCAAGGCATCACATTTGATTGTGTACATTGGACAACATGTGTCTGTGTTCTTGGGCTTGTAGCAATATTGCCCTGAACGTCTCCAGTTTCGATTGATCATTTCTTGATAATCGTTGACATTTAAAGTATGTGCCCAAAATCCATAACTGTTATATCGTCCAGTTTGCTTACAGTACCCACATTTGCCGTCATTTGACTCACCAAAGTACTCGATAATTGAATAAGAAGACATTTATTAAGCTATATTTTAAGAATTTACAATTTTTTCTATGAAGTTGTGATTTTTTCTAAAAATAAACAAAAGTAGGTTCCGTCTTAGTTCAATTTTTAATATGAAGTGAACTTTCAAATTTTTTGCGGGAAAAAATTAACGAAAGAAAACCAGAAACTTAACGAAAGAAATTATTCGGCAACTGATTGAATACAATTTATTTCAATACCATTTTATTTAAATTCTGTAATTCTTCACATATTCTCATAATCATAATGATCCATTTTTGATTTGATTAACTTTAAATCATGTAATAGTAAAGGAATGTCTGCTTTGCTTATATTTATATCTTTCGTAACATTTCCATCGATTCCTCGCCCATTTTCATCAACTAAATTCTTAATTGTCATTTCCATTTGTATACAATCAATGCCACCTGATTCCTTAAACTTCACATCAATCAATTCATTTATCGTGAGAGCTTTGCTTTTTAGATGTTCTCTCAATGACGATGAGTTTTCATCGAGAACTTTTCCTAAGGCGAGAGAATGTTCACGTGGGAGTCCAAGTTGTTGAAGTTCAACGGAGAAGATATCTTTCCCAATGCTGTATCTAACACCGGATAGAAGTAAGAACCTTATACAAGCGTATGCTGCTTTAGAGTCGTCAGTAGAACCACCAAAGCTTTCACTGAATTTTTTCTCGTCTATCGCTTCTTCTGACAGAACAGCTTTGACAACTTGTGATGCCAAAATTCTCAATTTGATGCTACTTAATCCACAAAGATTCGAATGAATGGTTGCCAGAATGTAATCTGGACAATCTCCGTCACCACAAAATTTAAATTTCTGTTAAATTAAAAAAGAGAAAATTTTAAATTTAAGTCATTTGAAGATAACTTTCTATGTCTTGTAATGTTTAGGAAAATATGAATGAAATTGTTTTAGCTTGTCATTTTCACTATATAAAAATAAACTTTTAAACAAGTTTCGGGTCGGAAAAGAAAAATGAAAACAATCATAAATTATTCAACAATCATCGCAAGAAAGTGAAGTGAGAAATCATGTAAATTAAATTGTAAAGTTCTTAATTGTTTCGCCAGTCAAACCGATTAATGAGAACAACAACGTTAAGTGAAAAAGGGTGGATAAATAAACTTTTTGACGAATTCTTCACTTTTCACTTTCAGCCTAAAGCCAATTTGCAATTATCAAACTTTTTCTTCGTCCGATGTTTCTCAATGAAATTGAGTGGAAGAAATTATCTCTTCGTGACGACACCCCACAAAATTGTCGTCCCTAGATTCACTTAATTGTTCTTTATTATTTTATTATAAGCAGAAACAAGAAAAAAGAATCTTCACAACACGATGAAAAAGCGTCAAAAGTGATAAAAGCTTCATCAAACTTTTTTTGTCAGAATACTTCTTAATTAATTTGTATACGAAAGGGTTAAATCAATTACCGTTTGGAACATTGATATCAACTGAACTCATTTTCGAATTTATCTAAAAGCTCGAGAAAAATAAATATTCTTTGAAGCGTTAAGGCCATCAAATATGCATCGCCAAATGTTTCTCCATTTGGAATTGCTCCATTAACCGTCAGTTTATGAGTATTTTAACACGCCATCAATTATTAATGACCCGTTTTAATTACACTTCAGTGAACCATCATCTGCCGCGAAGCTGCGAAAACTAAAGGAAATTTTCGCGGAATGTTTAAAATTTTATCAATTATTATGTTAAGAAGCATCATCAACATTCGCAGCATGTATGTGATTGAAATTAGTAATTCACGTGGTGTACCGATTGATGAAGCATAAAAATTACAGGAAAATCCTCGCTTTTTTTCATCCCTATTTGAGATTGTTAGATATCATCAGAAATTAATCTGCTTTAATATATTCCATTTCTCCGCGTAACTAACTGCTTAAATACACTTTAGCACATACACACATGATGATTTATGCAAGGCGATACTCTTGCTTTTTTTTTCTTGTTCCTTCACACTAACTCTCCGCATTGCCCATCAAAAGTGATAAAAATTAATGAGAAAAGGAGAAATTGTATCAAATAGAAACAAAAGAAATGTTCACAGAGAGCCCCCGCAAAAATACTCTTCAACTGTTGTGACATGTGAAACTTTCAAGCTAGCAGTAAAAGAACAACATAGCCAAGTACAACAGAAAACAACGCGAATGTTCAAGCTCTTAATCAGTTCCGAAAAAAAATAAAAAAAAAAGATAAAACATACAATTTGATGTTACCAACGTTCGTTCAGAAAAGTATAAAAGCGATAAGGATTAACAAAGCGCTCATCAGTCTTGCATTTATAATCGGAGGATTCACATCGTAGTGAGTGAGATCGGAAAGTGAAAAACCGGAAGAAAGAAAAAATCCATTTTCTTCGAGAAGTGAACAGGCGTGGATTGATTTCTTTGAGTTTAATTTTTTTTTATTCTTTTGCTCTAAGTTTCTGACATTTCCAATGTTTTTGGATTAAAAACCATTGGAGCAAATCAAAAGGAATATTGAAGCAAGTAAAAAAGGTGCTCATCAATTACAAAAGCTTGTAGAAGAAATTCAATTGGATTGTGTTTGATCTTTTGTTATCTTCCTTCCGACTGTAAATAAGTGGAATGGAAAACAAAAATAAAAAGAAAGAAAAGATAAAGAAAAATTTTTCAAACACTTGACTTCATAAGTGAATCGCGAGAAAATTCAATAAAGAATTTCTTTTTACCCTTTTTCTTTAACTCACCAAAGAGAAACTGAATTTTATCATTAGATTTAATCAAAGAGACGAATTCGACATAACTTTTTTAAGTTCGTCACGTTTCAAACAAATGCTTGTTGTTTCTTTTTTTTTCGAGGACAACAAAAAAAAATGAAAAATTTACATTTGAAAGAGATTTTACATGATCGACCATTCGTTTTATAATCGACTCGCTACATTTACTGTTAACAAAATTGTTATCACGGATGATATGAGAAGTTAAAAGAGCAAAAGCAACAAACTGAACATCATCGACAAGTGGTTGATAAATTGAAAAAAAAAGCTCTTGTTTCCTTTTACACGTTTCCCATAAACCAAATAAAGTCATTAATCTGTCGCCAATCATGTGGAAAAAAGCGACAAGATTTCCTTTACTCATTTTATTGCTTATCCGTTTACTCTTACTAAGGTAAACATGAACAAATGAGTGTGAGAATAGAGAACGACGAAATAATTAACGCATCATTACACAAACTTGGGATGAAACTTTAGGCACGCTCATGAATTTTTTATGTTTTCTTATTGATTGATGTGTTAACATGTTTTTCTGTCTAAACAAATGAATATCTATAAATATCAGTCTTTATCTTCACGTCATAAATTAGATATTATGTAAAAAATATTCATGATAGCGCCCACAAATTAATTAATAATAATTGATAAAGAAACCACAAATAATAAAAATTGTCTTTTTTCCTCCCTCTTCCTTTAATCGTTCATCAAAGCCGAGTATTTTTAGATAAGCCAATCAGACCAAAGGCTTATAAAATTGGTTAGAAAAAATGATGCTTCTTTATATGCTATCAGTTGTCGTCATCTGCACGGCACAGGAAGCTACACAATTCGTGAAATTAGATAACGGAAATGGGGCAAAAGCTCTGAAGCAACTAGAAAATGGTGAAGATTTAATGAGGCAGATTGGAGAGATGGGATTGCTTTTAGAGAATTATCGAAGGGTCATTTTGAGTGGGATCACGGAAGCACCCGACGTTTGCGGGTTTATTGAAAACCTAAGAGAAAGCATTGAAGCTAGCGACAAAATTCCGGAAAATAATTTAATAAGAAAGGGTAGGTGGTTGATTGATTGTAGTTAATTGATAAAAGACTCTACCAATATTCTTCAGAACACTTGTCGGAAGATGAAACGGGCATCAAATTGTACAAAAATATCCTTCAAAGCATTGATGATCCAGTATTGAAATCACAATTCTTTTTAATGCTCCAAACTCAAATTGATGAATGCTTTGATCTTGATTTTCCAAATCAAGTTCTAGCTAAGCGCGATCGAAGCCAGATGCAAAAGATTCGTTTTCATTCTTGGGGTAAACTCAAACAATTTTTATATCTGATGATATTTTTAAAACTTTAAACTTTTTTTTAGGAGGAAAACGAGCACGAGGAGCACCGAAGATCGTAATACGAACACCATTCCACTCATGGGGTGGTAAAAGAAGTGGCAAAGAAGCTTAATCGCACTATAAAATATCACGAATGTGAAATATTGTACATTTGAAGATTAAATAAAATTTTTATTTAATTTTTGACTCACCATTCTGATTACTGCAGTAGTTTAAATTCTTTTCGTATCTATCAGCATTATATAACTTAATTAATATTTCAGGAAATAAGCAGATAAAAAGTATTGACTGTTTATTATATTAATTCATAAATAACTAATATAAAAGCGATACGATTGGCTAGAAAGGATAACAAACTTTGTTATTGTTTGCGTTATAGATTCTTTGCAGGGTGTTCAGTAATATTTTCGGATTTTGAACTTAAATTTCATGGTTCAAAAAGTAATTTAAAAATTATATAGCCGTTAAAAATAGTATTTTGATGAATTCTTCGCTTTCAATACGAGAACGAGTTTAGAAATTTCACAAATTTCTTTTCAGAAATATTATTCGAAATTCATACAAATATATATAACGTAATGACATAAGTATTTTGTTTGTTTAAAAGTATTTTATTTGTGAAAATATTAAAAAAATAACTGCACAACATAAATGAAATAATTTTACAAATGTTTTATATTTGTTAGAAAAAAAAACGACATGACAGATCTTTAATAAAAACATAAATAAATACATATCAAATTTTGCATAAAATGAGACAAATCATGTCGCCATGGTGCATATATATTTCATAATTATGCATTCAAAATTCGAATTTGATGATAATTGATGACAAATTCAACGCTTGTGTTGTGATGTATGGCTTAATTGGAATTAAGTAGATTTAGAGAAACTTGTTTTCGAGCGTGTAAAACACCTTGCTGAATAATGTTTATTTTAATGAGCTAAGAATTATTATTTATTGCTTTACAAACGCAAAAAAAACTAATTTAAATCGTTGCCAATAAATCTTCTACCCAGTGTTGCCCAGTGCATGTGCCATGTTCTCATGTGGAAATTTCTAACAAATATGAATTGTGATTGAATTTTCATCATACTATTTATATCTGAATACTTTTTCCGTGACTGTGAAAATAGCCTTCTGAATAATTGAACGGAAAATAATTTTAGCAACAAATTAAATGTCTCGAATTTGAAACCCTTTTACACCAACAAATAAGCTTGGCAAAATTTTAAAGGCGCTACAACATCAAAACACCAATGATGAATGACATAGATGTCTAAACATTTTAATCACATTCATACTGTTAATAGCCACCTGTCGCTTTACTTAAATATTTGAACGGAAAATCTATTAAATTTACTCAAACTGAAATAGTACAAGTACAGTTCATAAATCAGTATCGTAAATAAATTCTTGAGGAAAATCTTATGAATGAAGTGCTCTTGCTCTCTAATTAGAAAAAGAAAATCTCAAAACAATCTCAATTAACCGAGTTCTTAAACTTGACCTTCATTTCGGTAAACAAATCATAAACAGCTTAAAATGCCTGACTTCATTATCTTTAGAAAATGAAAATTGCTTTTCACTTGTTCGAGCTGAAGAAAAATATTATCGAGAAAAGGAACAAAAATAGATTCGGATGCGTGGCATTCACTAAACATATGATAGCCATAACAAGCTAATTTGTTTGTTTCTCATTCGTCTTAGATGAAATAATCTACGTCTAAGATTTCGCTGTTGCCGGCAATCGATCTGTTATTCATACGAGATAATGTGTTTTTGGCGAAAACAAAACGCGAAATTAACAGAAAAATATTTTTCTCAAATGATTTTCAATATAAATTCGAGAAGATTGGAAGAAAAATATCTTAGTTCCCGAAACACATTCAAACTGTACGAAAGTGTAAAGAAACTCGTGAGAGAAAAATAAATAAGATTTAGAGAAAATATTAAAAGTTTCATAATCATGTCATCAAATTTTATAACGAAGTGTGTACTTGTGACATTTTTCACATTTATCATGACAAGCAGTGGAAGTCCAATTGAAACTATCGAGGCTAATGATATCATTGTTTGCCCAGAAGGAGCACCAAATGATGGTAAGATTTAATCACAAAAAAGACACCAAATGAGAAAGAATTTAAAAAATAAATAAAATGAATTTTGTTGGGACAAATGATGTCACAACCTTTGCCATAGGCTCAAAACATTTTCTTATCATGATTAATGACCGTTTTATCTCTTTCCGTTTCATTCATTCAGTGACAGATGGTATAGTTGTCTATCCAAACAAATATGAATGCGCAAACCTTGGTGGCTTGTGTGTACAAAGTGATAAGTGCAGAACTCTTGTGTCCGCAAAAGGATTGTGTGGTTCTAATAAAAGGAGCGTTGAGTGTTGCTTTGAACGTGAGTGGACAAAAATATTTTTTCTTTAAACAAATTGCCTGACATTATTTCTTTTCCAATTTTAGTTCAACCGCAATATTACCCTTGTCATCCCTAAACTTCAAAATTTATATTTATGGTACTTTAACTTTTAATTAATGATGTTTCAATGGCTGATTGTTATAATGTTCCAATTAATTATGTTCGTTTAATTAATAAATGTCAGCGAGATTTTATCCTTTCGCTGATAAAAAAAATCCCCTTTCACAGCTATTATAAGTTTTATCAAAGATTTTTCTTTCAGGAAACACAAAGTCATGGTGAAGTGTAAGTAAATAGTTGAGAATCACGCGATGCCACTTGAACTTTATTATTTCTGTGATATGCTTCTTTTTTCTCATAAAACTTTCTTTAAATAACAAATGACATTCCTGTCAATATCGTCTTGTTAAATGCCATCGTCTTCTCAATTCATCAAGCTAAATTCATGCTAAAAGCTTACTTTTCTTGACATTTGTTTCGTGAAAAGGTTGAGTAAGTGCCTCGTAAAAGTCGCTTTTCATGAACATTTTTCTTACAAGTTCGTGTATGTGAGGTGCGAAATTTGCTGTTGCGCGACTATTAAGGAATTTACATAGTAATGTTGGAAAGAGAGAAACATTAAACGGGAATTCGATTAAATGCGATAATAAGGCTGAACAAGGTAAATTTTGCTTTTTACTAATGTTAAATAATCATGAATCCTTTTAGGGATACTGAATTAGAGTCAAATGTAATTTATTTGACGTAATGATTCATGTTCAATTCGAATGAATTTTCCACCATCTGTAAAATTTTATGGAAAAACATGAAAATTTAATGAATGCAGTCGGTAGAATTATGACATGATCTAACAATGACGAAGCGTTTTCAAGATTTCCCGCTTTGTAAATTAATTTATGATGAGAAAGCGGAAAACATAACAACTTTTGTACCTTAATTGCTTTCAAGCAATTTCGTTATGCTTTAGGAAACATTTTTTATGAAAAGTTTCATTTGATTGTTTTCAACAAACAAACCAAAGAGAAACTTGAGAAAATATTGACAGCTGAAATATTTCCTACAATTTATTATGCATAGTATCAATGTGTCACTCATGCCTCAAGTTCTTTAGGAATGAAGACAATTTTCTTAAAAATAGTTTAATAAAATTTTCCAATATGATTAATTGTGTTCTTCGAAATATCATCAAACACAGCAGAATATTTCAGAGAATGGAAAGTTCCATGTAATATTGGGAAACATTTTAAGGGTTTTGCTGTAATAAATCAATGTTAACATTAAGGAAACCGAACCTGACCTTAAAATATTGAATTTATGGTTTTCAATAAGTAACAAGTGATGAAATTTCTAATCAAAAATTTGTAAAAGTACGAATTATTACATAATTTAATTAGACATAATGCTTTTACTATCGCGGATCGATATCTCATAAATCAAAGTTTAATGTTCCTTCAATTATATTTCATAGCAGAAGTGCTATCGTCGATTGCGTGCAGTCTGAAAAAAACAGATGATTTTCGCTAATTTCGCGTGGGAGTCAAATGAAATTTATTTTTAGCTTGAGAGTGCTTCAGCTTCGTTATGTTTTGTAATTCAACACGGGAACGGAAACGAAATAAGAGCGATGATGGACGTAATCTGTTTATAAAACAATTAGAAAATTAATAAATGAAGGATTGCCGTCATGTGAGAACCTGATTTAATGGATGTACCACAGCCATTAAACAGGAAGAAAGTCAATAAATCTAACACTTTAAGAATTGATTAGCGTAGGCTTCTTATTAAAATTTTATGACCGTAAACAATAAGTTTCTGCACTCTCCCCTGTCATAATCTTTTATGTAAACACGTCAAGTTGTTGTGATTGATGATCTGCATTTCAAATTTATTATTTCCTTCAGTTGATAACTTTCCCTTGAAAATAGTCTTGAATTTTCCTTGATACAAGTTCCCTTCACGACTGTAATTCGTTGAATCATCGGCTGTAATTAATGTGCAAGAGTTTTGCAAATATTTCGTGTCTTAATTACTTTTTTCACGATATTATGTACTTACAGCACATCGTTAGACGGCGATGAGTCTTCAATCGGAAAACTCAATGAATCTTTCAGTGTGGTAGTACCCGAATGATAATGGAAATTTGTGGAGGGGAAATCGGCTATGAAAACTCACTGACACATACAAACATTTGAAACAAAATAAAGTTTCTCGCATTTTTTCAGTTGTCGTCGTCCGACACATTCAGATTTAGACTTCCATTCGTGTTGTACAGTTTGTTGAATAATTTTGTGCTCTGCTCTGAGGCACTTTGTATAAACTCTTTTCAGTTCTTTACTTTAATTGTGAGTGAAAGAAAGAAATTTTTAATTTAATTAATTGCACTCGGTTAGTTAATTGTGAATTTAAAATCACCGTGTTTAAATTGCCCTTGTCCGCTAAGTAGCCAAGGACTGCTTCATGCCATGAAATTTTTTCATCATTTCTGTTCGTGAAAATCGTAATATCTCTTTATCAGCAGCTCTTTTTTCCTTCTCCTACATGCTCGTTCCTGTTCACAGAAACAACTCTCGGGAGTTTGGTCGGGTGGGCGAGTGTGTGTAAAAGCAGCAGAAAAAGTGTGTCTGTGCAAATAAAATATAAAAAAAGTATAAAAATTAAGCGAGAAAATGTGAAAACCAAACAAAATTGAATTTTAATTTCTTCGGTGTAAATAGCGAAGAAAAAAAAATGATAAAATTAACAAAATTAAGTTAGCAAAAAATTAAATAACCGAAAAAATTTTGGGGAATTTCTTCGTCATCACCACTGCGAGTGTTTTTCGTTCAAGAAAAAAAAAACCTTCATCAGCTTTGAGCGAGACTTGATCTAAATGTGTCAAAATATGTTTGAGGAAAAATATTTTCATTTGTTTGTGGTGCTGTTGGTGATCTGGCATTTGAGATGATCATCATTAAATGTGTAATCGGGCATCGTAAACGTGAGATCAGTAAAAGAAACGAGAAGAAAAGAAATTAAGTGAAATATTATCGACATGAAGTGAAAAGTCAAAGAAAGAGATGAGAGAATTTAAAAACGTCTGTGATAAAAGAAAACTTCTTCTTTGAATCGAGATTGAAATAAACTAAAGTAAAAAAAATAGAAAAAAAAAACTTCACAGATGCAGAAATGCTGATGAAGAAAACTCCTGATCGTCTTTGGTTCGTTTGTTTTTCCTTCAAACATGCGAGATAAAGAGAAAAATAATATTGAATTAAAAATAGGAGCGAAATAAATATTTACATTGCGAAGCCGAAAAAACCACAGTGCGCGTTCATCAGATAATTTAATTCTTAAAGAACAGTCAATCAACCTACATTACATTACCTTTCATCATTTAAATAACCACCTCGCCTTGCAAAGTTCAACATACATACTTACATACATTTATCCATTTATCTCGCCTTGAATCATTCGCTCACGTCTATCAAATCATTTCTTTATTGAAACGCATGTGGACGAAAATAAATTTTCATATCATCAGTTAAAAGATTTCAAAGGATTGAAATTTACCGATTTGAAGTTAGTTCATGTTGTTGATGTTTGTTTCATTGCTACTTACCAGATATGTTGTGTAGTTGTAAACTAACTCAAATGCTTAACGCTTTCAGAATGTTATAATGAAACAGTCTAGTCAATCATTTAAATAGCTCGCTAGTGGTTTTGTGCTAATAAATCACAAATTAATCATAGACGAGTTCTTGTCGCGTGCTTAACTTGATGTCTAAATGTTGATTGGTATCGAGTGTGTTTAATTATCTTGTCTCGTGTGGTTAAAATGTTTCCACGACAACTACGAATAAATGAAATTCACATTTTATTTCACACTCTTTATTGTATAAATGCGAAAAATAACACGAGAGGCTCACTACGCAATAAAGTAATTAAAGTAAAGCTCTATCCAGTGTGGAATAGATTAAGTGGAAACGCTTAATGTGAAGAAGCAGTTTATTTAATCCCTTAAGGAGCTGTAAATTGTTTTGGCTTATTCCTAGCTAAATCTTCGTTATGCCTCTGCAACCAACGTAATTCAATCATTTCCTTTTACATTGCCCTTAACCATGAATTATTTACTTGAGCATATGACATAAACATCAGTTGCTTTTGTCATTGATATATAAATATGTAAGTTGCATATTGATGAAAAAATCAGTTAGAGATTGCGAACAAAAAAATTGTCTAGGAAAGTTTCCTTGTATCGATTTTCCAGCAGAATTTCAATTAAAGCAAGTGAAGCTTTTAGTGTGCTCTCATCTTCCATTTATTCGCCTTTGCTTTGAGGCATGTACACGTTGCTTTGGAGAGGAAAGCAATACAAGTCTAGATATATAATTGTTAAAGTTATGCGGCAACAAGCTTTAAGAGAAGGAAAGTGCATGGCACGATAGGAGAAAAAGGGGGAAAAGTTGAAGTTTGACTTCGGTTTATGGTTTCGTTCGTGACACGTATTGTTAGAGTGTGTGTTGAGTGTACGGTTGACTTTGTTGGCGCTTGCGTTTGGAATCAGGAAGTGTTTTTGCTTTCGTTTCTCTCATGCCGTGATATTTTCGAGCAAATTTCCGAATATAGCACCAACATCAGAAAACACAATAGAAAAATGTTTTTAAAAACTTTTCAAAACTGAAAACCAAGAAAGAAACTTTTGATAATTTTTTTCTGATAGAATGATTTTCGTTTTTTAAAACTTGTTCAGCTCTTTCACAGTTTGAATGTTCGATAAGACCACAAAAACTCGTAATTGTTGCCCACATGCAAGCATGAACATGAAAATTTAATGTCGATCATGACGAGATGAATTACGAGGACTGCTTCAATTTTTTATTGAGTGATTTAATCACGAATTTCCCGATGGGAAACTTCTCCGTTCACTTAAATCTATAATTTCATTTTTATGATATTTTGGGGGAAAAGGACGTGAAAGTTGCCCGAGAAATTTTGTGGGACAAAAACATAATTAATTCAGGGAAAATCCTCAAACTTTTCTGGCACAGCATGTCTTAGATACAACTTTTTTTAAACAATACCCCGAAGACACCTTCAAGGTTGAATTGATTTGAATACTCTATGCTTTCAATTTTCGTAATGTCTGTTAAATGCTTCATAAAATATTTAGAACGAACGAGAAAGGATTTCGAATGATAAATCATTTTTATTTGTATTTTCAAATCCACAAGTTTCGAGGCATGAAAAATAAAACGCGAAATTTTTTCACTCGAGTTGAATTTGAGAAAGCTTGACAATCCAAATATCAAGGCACAGCTGGAATAGACATGAATGCCAGTGAATAATAAATTTGTCATCAAATCATAACAGCGTAACATCATGTCAGAAAAGCTTGTTTTTCCTTCGTTACCAATAAACAACATTTAATTATAAAATCACGTCATGACACATCGTTTAAGTTATGATGAATGTATCCTCATCTTCCAGAACGAAGAAAAGAAGCGAGCGGGTGTGAAGCATCAAATCACATGTGCGTAGACGATAAACATTCTGGGATAAATTCTGAAGCGATAATTTGATATTAAACAGACCACATTGAAATGTGCTTTTAATTATATATTCAGATTCGCTTTCTGTTTAACTTTCACGCGAAAATCCCAATCATTCATAATTTCTGTTTAGCATCAAGACGAGTAAATATTTAATTAATTTATGATTGATTTTTAATCTGCTTCAGAAAGCATTGAGATGTCGGTTTTGTGTTAAAAACATTTTCCAACCTCATCGAGATACCTCAATCGTATAAATTGAAAATCATAGTTAATAATTCAATTAAATATTTATGTTTGAAGCTTTAATTATGATGTCGTTGCGTAAATTGAATAAGACAACTCTGAAATTAATGTAAACGATAAGCTTTTCATCTGATTTCAAACAATGTTTCTTCTTTTGTGTTTGATGTTTTTCGTTTCCATTTTGAGAATCAGACAATAACTTATGTGAACATAAAAATTATTTAAGGCAGATGGAGAAGGGCAAAGTTGCAATCTGCTGCTTTAAAATATTCATACTGATTGATTGGTTCTAACACAAAACTGCGGAAGTTCGATAAGCTGGCTTCATGATAAATAATGCTTTTTATTTTTTATTTTTTATGTAAAGGTATAAGTGGAAAAAGAGAATTTAACTGACTTATCGTGTTCGTTTATTCAGGAAGCATTACAAGGAAAAAATCCTGCACAACCATTTAATGATGACACATTAGAGCTTATTGCTCTAATTAAATGAATACGATTAATAATAAACAGATGTGCACATAGCCCATTACTGATTCTCCTGGTGAAAATGTTTATGAAACACTTGCCATGCTTTTATTGATATTTAAAACTATGAAGATAATTATTATTTGCGGGTTTCATGAATGAATAATCATCTCTAATGGATTTGTTTCAATCTACTTACCCACTTCAAATTGAGTGGAAAGGATAATCTGTACCTAACGTCGTTCAAGTTAATTTATTACGTTAGATAACAAAAGATGTTTATTCAAGATGCGCAATTGTCTGGAGAATATTGAATCTTCTTACACAATTTTTCTTTATACAATTATTTGTATTATATGAGCAAGCATTGGATTCATATAATGCAATTCAGGTGCAATTTTATGTTTGCATGTTGAAATTTATGTTCGAACTTTTTTAAAGTTTCCACTTGAACAATCAAACATTTTATTCCACTGCCATATGAACATTTCGATTATTTTCTTTTTCCTTCTGCTGTCGATTTTCTATTTCAAAGATAAACAAAATGCCTACAACATTTCGTGAAGTCTTCGTGACGTCAATTTTCTGTCGTGATTCGTGTGATCTGCTATGAATGATTCAGACTTAAGGTTTACCTACATTTTCATCTAATTCAGTAACAAGCAAAAGAGATTTCTTGCCCCAAAAATAAACAATGTAACGTTCGTGTATACGATGAATTTTGTGTGCGGTTTCTCTTCTTTTATATCTTTTATTATAAATATTGAAAGTTTTATGAGCTTTTTGCTTTTCTTTTCTTGGCCTGGTAAGAAAATAAATTACAATCAATTTTGTTACTCACAAAACCTTTTTTTCCTTCTTCAAGTTAATTATTTCATAAAGATTAAAAGAATTAATACATTCAATCCAGCATGTTGTTCTTTCACCTTCTGCACCATAACAACAAGGCTTTGTGGCTTCTTCAAGAGTGAAATTGTTGTTTTTCTTTTCACCTAAACACATTAAAATTTCATTACTTTTTTTCCTTTTTTTTATTACAACTTGCTTCGCCACCTTGACTAGTGTGTAGGATTAAAGTGAAAATCTCCACTCCTTCAAGTAGAATTCATTTCTATTCATTGTCTTTATCATCAAGTCAAGATATAAATAATGTGAAAGCTTCGGAAGAAAGGAGTTTTATCGATCGATTGGCTAGGAAGTTAATAAATAATGCAGAGAGAAAGAGGAAAATAACAAAAAAGTTTCTCTGATGGTGCGAAAATATTTTTATTTTCGACAATGTGTATAATTTTCATGAAAGCAACAGCTTTCACGTGTTTTAACAGCTTACACGACATGACTTTCAAACACAGCTGCTGTTCGATTGATTCAGCGTTAAAATTAATGAGTTTCTCGCCTACGAAATGTATTCATCCATTATTTCCTGTTCATTCTTTTCCATTGTACTGATATTTTTCTTACATCTCTTACTCAATTGTACACAACACAATGGCCACATCAAGGGAGACTCTTCATGTTTTTGTGACAATTTAATAAAAGGCTTTCGTGCTCTTTCTTGCTTCTGGTTAAAGCATTGCATTGTGAAACCAAATTAAGGTCTAAAAAAGGAACGGAATGAACGTCTTTATTTCTTAAATATTTATGAACTCATTTGACAAAGGAAAATCTGATATAAAATTCAACAGAAATAAAAATATTCAGAAAATTCCGAGGAATTATTGTGAATGGAAGGAAAGCAATTTTATACAGAAATAATCTAATCTAAAATACTTTTTCGTGATAAGTTTGACTTTGAACGTAATTTTAGACGGTCTCATGTGAAGTATAACGACAGCATTGCATATCGACTCTTAAACACATAACAAAGTCTGAAACGTCTCTAATAAAATCAAAAATTTTCACCCGCTTTATTTATTTTTTTCCTTTGTCAAATTATCATTCCTTAGTGTGTGAAAATCAACAACAATAACGTTATGGCTTCAGACACGCAACAAAAAGAATTTTTTCGTATTGAAAGAAGACATTTTCTTCCATTCCTTCAAGTCAATTTTCTGCCAATAAACTTTGAAGCAATATTTCTTCTTGCTGCTTTCATCAGCTTCATCTTACTTCATGAATTATTCATTTGTCTCTGCGCTTTTTCCACTATTCATTTAAAACGAGGGGAAAAATTCATGAACGAATGCAAACTTTTCTATACATTTATAAATATAGACTTGAAGAAATTTCAAAACCATCAACACGTGGACATCAATGTTCAATTTAATCTAACATTTCAAGTCACTTGATCCAATACACAAATACATGATGATGTCCTTGCTCATGAGCTTTGCCAACAGGCATATTTATCTTGTGAATTTTGCATTCCTTCTTTCGTTTCATCATTTATTCACGTAGGCAAAAATATGTGCTCATCTGAAATTCAAAATCAATTTTTATGTTTTCTTTCATGCAAATATTTCAGTTTTCGTTTGGAATGCAGATGGGGCGAGAAATATTTAATTTGCTAATTTCCATGAAAAAAGAAAACGAAAAAATTTGCTTTATTGCAAATAAAGACGCCGATGTTTCATTTAATTCATTATGAAATGAATTCGCTCTCGTTTATCTAATTTTTTCGTGAATAATAAAAGACAGAATGACTGAAAAGCTAAAATTAAAATGTTTAATGACAATTTTAAATTAAACTTAGTACATACGAACTTTAGAAAGATTTTATTTCCTTTCATTTCGTAATAAATCAACGACCTCAAATGAATTTCAAATCCCATGAGTAGTTGGAAAAGTTGGACTTTTCATAAAGTAACATATGTAGATAGAACCATCCATAATACTTGATTGTCTGTTTTGGCCACACTGATTTATTTGCATGTGCTTTTGTATGTAACCCCGACATACTTAATTGTTCCTTTGAAGTACACAATTTGAAATTTAAAACAATGCATGAAAAACTATCAGCATACATGTAATCTTGTCAGGTTTTAAGCTTTGTAAGTTACAACTTTTGTCTACATCTGTCTAGAGAGTTGTTACATTTATCAGCATCAACAGTGTGAACAAGTGTTTTGGCTTAGCCTTTCAAAGAGATTAAATAGAAACAAGCAAGACTGAATGCAAGTAAGAGAAATTTCCAGCAGTTCATTAAAATCCTTGTTCTATTTTCATACATATTAAGTATGCATATCAGATACAGCATAAATTCCATTGATAATATAAAGGGGTTGAACAAATGAATGAGCTAAATGGAAGAGAAATGAAACGAAAATTGCTGAGAAATGATTTGGAAAATTAACTCATGATATGTCATAAATGCTTTGTTAAAATGTGTATTGATAAAAGCTGCTTTGCTTTGCAATTTCAGCAAAATTAATTCAGTTTTCGCTCTAGAGAAAGAAGCCAAATGCCATTCATGCTTTTCTTTCTTTCTCATCTTTTAGATATTGCAGACCTAAGGACTATTAAATAGCAATAAAATGTAAAAGGGACAGATTTCATCTTGATATCTTTACGAAAATGATGGAGAAAGAAGTGTCGTGAAGAATTCAATAAATATTTCAGAAAGACAATCACGAATTAGGAAGAGATTAAATAGAGATTTCTGATGTTAATGTTTACGGCCTACATTTTCAATTAAGTGGTGATAAGGAAAGAGAAGATGGAAAGCAAGTAATTGAGAAGATATTGTGATGAATAAAAGCTTAGATGGTAAAAGTAACATAAAAAATGGGTAAACATACATAAAAGAAACGGAATAAAGTTCGTTCATATATCAAAGGATCAAGACCTGAACTTTCATCATTTACGTTTGGAAAAGTTTCCTCTCTGTCTACGAAAATAGCAAGCTCTTAAAAGCAAACGTTTGAATTTATTGAAGCGAGAAAAACGGAAAGGAAATGGCATCAGTGGCGGCATGGCTGCCGTTCGCAAGAGCAACTGCAATCGGCTGGGTGCCTATCGCCACAAATCCCCTCCCACCGCCACCCTTCGTCAAGAATCGAAGAAAAGCAGAGGATGAGAAACTTATAATCAATATATCAGGTCATCGATTTGAAACATGGCGAAATACTCTTGAAAAATATCCCGACACACTTTTAGGATCAAACGAACGTGAATTTTTCTTCGATGAAGAGAATCGAGAATACTTTTTCGATCGTGATCCCGACATATTCAGACACATTCTCAACTACTACAGAACTGGAAAGCTTCATTATCCAAGACATGAATGTCTGACGAGTTATGATGAAGAGTTAACATTTTTCGGTGTGCTGCCAGATGTCATTGGTGATTGTTGTTATGAAGATTACCGAGATCGGAAACGTGAAAATGCTGAGCGATTATTAGACGATAAAATGTCAGAAAATTCTGACGCAAATCTTCCGCCACTTACGAATATAAGACAACGGATGTGGAGAGCGTTCGAAAATCCGCACACTTCAACTGCCGCTTTAGTATTTTACTACGTTACTGGATTCTTCATTGCTGTATCAGTCATGGCTAATGTTGTTGAAACAGGTGAAAAGAAAAGAATTTTACGAGATTTATTCCGATTCTTATCTCTTAATCTTTTTCTCTTATGTCTCAGTTCCATGCGGATTAAGACCGGGACGAGCAGGAACATTGTCGTGTGGTGAACGTTACAAAATAGTATTCTTCTGCCTAGACACAGCATGTGTGATGATTTTTACGGCTGAGTATCTTCTTCGACTATTTGCTGCGCCTTCGAGGGTGAAATTTATGCGAAGTGTCATGTCAGTGATTGATGTTGTAGCAATCATGCCATATTACATCGGACTGTTTATGACCGATAATGACGATGTGTCTGGTGCTTTTGTAACACTTCGAGTATTCCGAGTATTCCGTATTTTCAAGTTCTCAAGACATTCACAAGGTTTGAGGATCTTGGGTTACACACTCAAGTCATGTGCCTCTGAACTAGGCTTTCTGGTCTTTTCCCTTGCCATGGCCATCATTATTTTCGCTACTGTGATGTTTTATGCTGAGAAAAATGTTGATGGAACAAACTTCACTTCAATCCCAGCTGCTTTCTGGTACACAATTGTCACAATGACAACACTTGGTTATGGTGACATGGTAAGTGTCATAACATTCTTCAATGTTATTAAGAAAATTAAAATTAAATTTAATTATTAGGTGCCGGAAACAATAACTGGAAAAATTGTTGGCGGTGTTTGTTCCCTTAGTGGTGTACTTGTCATTGCCCTTCCTGTTCCTGTCATAGTATCGAACTTCAGTCGAATTTATCATCAAAACCAACGTGCTGATAAACGGAAAGCACAAAGGGTAACAAATATAAACGCAATTAGCTTTATCTCACTTCTTTAAAAATTTACAATCTTCAATTTTTCAGAAAGCACGTCTTGCGAGAATTCGAATCGCAAAAGCTTCATCAGGTGCGGCGTTTCTTAATAAAAAACGAGCTGCTGAAGCTCGCCTTGCAGCACAAGAGAGTGGAATTGATATGGATGATAGTTACAATGATGAAGATATATTTGAGCTACAGCATCATCATTTATTGCAGTGCTTAGAGAGAACAACTGTATGAAGATTTTTAATCAACTTGAAATCATTTTAAGACCTAAATGTTTCGTTTTTGTTTGTAGGATCGCGAATTACTCGACTTAGACAATTACAATGGCGTACCAGCTCCACCAAAGCGAGCAGGGTCACCATCACCAATGGCAAGTCCATCGCATTCAACGAATACCACCCCCGGTTTGCTTCAGTCTTGTTGTGGCCGTTGCTGTTCGCAAAGATATCAGGTAAAGGAAAATTACCAGGAAAATTCTTCTTAACAATTTATCAAACAATTTTTTTTTGTTAATCTAGAATTATGCATCAGCAAATCAATGATCCGTAGATGCAATTCCTCTGAGGCAGAGAAGAAAGTCTTAAGATCGAAAATATTTAAATTCACTTGACCAATGAAATGAAAATAAATAAGGAAACATTAGAATTATTATAGAATTCAATATAATACAATTTAAGCTCACGATTTAAAAATGTCTCTTTTACTAAATTAGCTTTTAGTGAATGGAAGAAAACAGATTTTTGAAATTATAAATAAACACTTTTAGATGTATCAAAAGATTAAGAGAAGAAGATTTCTCTTTCAGTAGGAGTAGAGATAAAAATTAATTCACTCAGCTTGATATAAATGATAGAAACGACATTTAATATACAGAGATACTTACCTACACACGAGTTTCATAAAAATTCTAAAAAACTTTCTCATCTACATATGAAAACACGAAAAAAAGTTGGAAAATCATTTCTACAGTAGAAAGTAGGATAAAAAATTCTTGAATAAGTCAACATCAGGTTTTTATGTTTCATTGCGCAATAATTTCATTCTAAGTGTTACATAATAAAATTCTTATAAGAGACTACTAGAATATTGTCTAGAATCTCATTTCGGAGAAAAAAAATGTGATTTTTCCTAAAACTGTTGCCCCTTAAAAATATTTATTTACATTAAATGTCTCGAGAAAAAAATTTATTGTTATGAAAACATTTGAACTTCATCTCATTCTGATTTTCTCTTCTAAACATATCAAATTGGATATTTAACAAAAACATATATTGTGAATATATGTAATAAGTAAAAACAATGGAACAATTGAAGTTAATTAACTAATCAAAAGTTTAAATTTATGCCGGGAATATTTATCACGGTTCTAGTGTATGATGACGATACTTAAATATATGTAAATGGAAGAGTCTCTAATATATGCTTAAATTTACATTGCTGCATGGGATGCTCTCTAAACATTTTCCTAAAAACATGAAGTTTTATGAAAACTCAAAGCAACAAAAGTTCTAATAAATATTTCAAGAGCTTTTAGCAAAAATTGATCATACACCTTGTTAAATTAAAAATGAACTTGAACTTCGAACAAAATCTCGTTAACTTTTCAATAAACTTATTGTTCTCAGTCATAAATAAATCAAACCTAGTTAGATTTGAGAAAAAGAAATCATAGAATGTTGTGTCACTTTACTTGTGAAAATATTATCAATTCATCAAAGATTGAAGGTACACAAAAGCTTAAAAATAAATTCAACTACAGAAACTTGAGATAGACAACATTTAAAGTGAATTTAAATTATTTAAAATTTGAAAATGATTTAAAAAAAACTATTTAGCTTTATTGGAAAAGATGACAATTCTATACCTAGACAACTAGAATATTAAGGATACGAAGATCGAAATAATTTAAGAAGAAAATTTAGAAATGAGACCGAGAACACGTAGATATTGAAGCATTTCAAAACATTGAAGCTTGATGATGTTTAAAATTTTATCTAAATTTCTCAATAAAATCATTTTAGGTTTATTAATTGAAAATTCTTTAGCAAGAATCATAAATTTATTTATCACTTTAATGAAAGATTATGTCGTGGTTAATTAAAGAGTATGAAGAGACTGTTCAAGATATAATTTTTGTCCATTTCTGTTGCTAATATTCATGCTCAATCATTTTTATCAAAAAACACTTTTTTAAATTTCATTTTCATTTAATGTTTCATAATGATGACTTATTAAGTTTGTATATTTAATTACAATTTAAACTGTTTGATTAAAATATGATATTATATTTATTATGACGATCCAAACCTTTTCCCAATAAGAAATCTTTTTATTTCATAAATAAAATAAGATTCATTAATTCCTGAAAATTTCTTTCAATACTTTTTTTGTTGTCTGAACTATTTTCAGCAATTGATGATAAAGAATTTGCAATGATATTATATTACAGCACGCAATTATTTGATGTTCATTTATAATACATTTTCAGAATCATCATCGTTTAATATTCTCTACAACATAAGGGAAGCATTTTCTAGTGACTAAACGTTACTTCGAAACCATCCAATCATGATTTTTAATATGGTTGAAGCGATTTGATGAATCATGAGTCATGATTGATGCAGCTGGTTTGCTAGCATTCAGTTAGAGTTTTCATACTTTAAACATTTTTGAAGATAATAAAATAAATTTGACATACAATGAGACAATTTTTCCAACTGTTCAACATCTACTGGATATATTCGAATAATTTAATAGCGAGTCGGATATTAAAATCATCATAAATTAATTAATTTACTTTATAGAGAAAATTATGAAATATTTCAGTTAATTTTTTCAACGCAGTACATTGAAGTTATTTCAGAGTAAAAACGATACTTCTATCCAGACTATCATCACTTATTTGATTGACATTCTGTATCCATAAATAGGGCAAATTAATAAAACACAAATACATTTCAAATTAAAATGCGGCTTGAAAGTCGTACGCGGGTTTATTTCATGTTCAGCTTCCAATCACTGAGCAATCATAAATAAATACTTGTGAGTTTGCATCGAAAAACAAAATAAGATTTTTTTTAGTTATTCAAGAACATGGAGAAGTTTACGATCAACGTATCAGGACATCGATTCGAAGTATTAAGTAGCACTTTAGAAAAATATCCCAGCACTCTTCTGGGATCACACAAACGGGACAAATTCTTTGATGAAGAGAATCGAGAATACTTTTTTGATCGTGATCCCGACATATTCAGACACATTCTCAACTACTACAGAACTGGAAAGCTTCATTATCCAAGACATGAATGTCTGACGAGTTATGATGAAGAGTTAACATTTTTCGGTGTGCTGCCAGATGTCATTGGTGATTGTTGTTATGAAGATTACCGAGATCGAAAACGTGAAAATGCAGAACGAGTTTTGGTGAAGAAAACGACCAACATTTCTGATGCAAATCTTCCGTCACTCAATATACGACAACGGATGTGGAAAACTTTTGAAAATCCTCAGTTATCAGTTGCTTCTTTAATGTTCTACTACATTACTGGATTCTTCATTGCTCTATCAGTCATGACTATCATTATTGAAACAGGTGAAGAGAAAATAAAACTTCGAGATTCATTCGTTTGACAATACATTTCTTAATATTTTTTCTTATACCTCAGTTCCATGCGGATCAAGACCAGGGCGGCCAGAAACAATGCTGTGTGGGGAGCGTCATAACATAATTTTCTTTTATATCGACACAGCATGTGTGATGATTTTTACGGCTGAGTATCTTCTTCGACTATTTGCTGCGCCTTCGAGGGTGAAATTTATGCGAAGTGTCATGTCAGTGATTGATGTTGTAGCAATCATGCCATATTACATCGGACTTTTTATGACCGAAAATGGCGAGGTGTCTGGTGCTTTTGTAACACTTCGAGTATTCCGAGTATTCCGTATTTTCAAGTTCTCAAGACATTCACAAGGTTTGAGGATCTTGGGTTACACACTCAAGTCATGTGCTTCTGAATTGGGATTTTTGATCTTCTCTCTTGTTATGATTATGATTGTTTTCGCTACTGTGATGTTTTATGCTGAGAAAAATGTTGCTGGAACAAAATTCACATCAATTCCAGCTGGTTTTTGGTACACAATTGTCACAATGACAACACTTGGTTATGGTGACATGGTAAGTGAAGAAGTGATGATATCTGAGTGTCTAAATTTATTCCTAATTATTGAAATAAAAACAGGTACCGGAAACAACAGTTGGAAAAATTGTTGGCGGCGTTTGTTCCCTCAGCGGAATTCTTGTTATTGCTCTTCCCGTTCCTGTCATTGTATCGAACTTCAGTCGAATCTATCATCGAAACTATGCACCATCAATATAGTTCATCTACTTATTTGGCGACATTAAATTTTCTCTCTTATCTAGAGCAACAATTGAAAATATGATTAAAAGTACGAATAATTTAGAAAGTTTTATGGGATTATGTTTTAAATGCAACATTAATTTTTTTATGCTGTTTCATTATTTTGCAGTACTAGAAAGCTAGAAATGACTGTGCCTGCATTATATTGTAAGATCAACTGTCCGACAATAAAATGACTTATTATCGAGAAGAAATCTTTATAACTTTAAAAAATCAAAGAAAAACTGTTCTTCCTGTAAACATCATAATTTCATTCTTTCACTTAAACATTCTTTCACTTTAAATCGCGTAAGTGTTTTTGTCTATCTGGAAGTTACAGAGTAATTCTGAAACTGAGAGAAAAATCTGGAGATAACCCGTTTGCTCTCTTTTTTAGGAAACATAAGATTATGTTAATCTTCTCCAAGGGGCAGATCATCGGAAAAAATTGGAGGGCAAAAGCACTATTGCTGCATTGAAGCACTAGACAAATTCCAAGAAAAAGTAAACAAATTCTTGGAAAAAGGCCATTTTTCTTGAAAAGCACTAGTGATTTTCGAAGCATCACTTGGAGGCAGCGGGCAGAAGCACTACCATGATCTGCCCCTTGATCTTCTCGAATGACCTCTCATCTGATTAAATTTGAATTGATTGTGTGTCGGATACATAAATTTTTTCATGAAATTGAATATATTTTGTGGAAAACAAAAAGAAACGATATGAATCGATAATTATTAACAATCTTAGTAAATATCGTAAAAAAATATAAATTCGTAAACAAAATAAAGGAAAATGATTTTCTATCCGGACCACCATCGTTTAATGAAACGACGCTATGTATATACAAAGTATAAAAATAACATGAAAAATTGTGCGCAATTCATTCGAAACTTACTTTTCGGCCACTGAACACAAATATTTCTGGGCTTAAATTTTTTTATTTCGACATGGCAGTGAAACAGCAAACAAACTTAGAAAAGTTGAATTTAAACGTATCCGGACATCGATTTGAAGTGCTTCGCAGTACTTTAGAAAAATATCCCGACACTCTTCTAGGATCAAATGAACGGGATAAATTCTTTGATGAAGAGAAGCGAGAATACTTTTTCGATCGTGATCCCGACATATTCAGACACATTCTCAACTACTACAGAACTGGAAAGCTTCATTATCCAAAACATGAATTTCTCGAGAGTTTTGAGGAAGAATTAAAGTTTTTCGGTGTGCTTCCAGATGTCATTGGTGATTGTTGTTATGAAGATCTTTCGCCACCTACGAATATAAGACAACGGATGTGGAGAGCTTTCGAAAATCCTCAGACATCAACAGCAGCTTTGATAGGCTATTATGCAACTGGACTTATTTTAGCTTTGTCTGTAGCAATTATTGTTGTTGAAACAGGTGAGAAAAAAGTTACAATTAATAAATAAAACAAATTTAGACGCGAGACGCTATTATACTTTTCATTATTATTTAAATTAACTTTAAAAAGCTATTTTCGACAGCAAGGCTATCATCTTCAAAAGGACTCTACCTACACTCCTTTCTACATTTAGATAGAATCGTTCAGAAGATGACAGCTTATCGAAAATAGCTATTTAAAGTTAATTTAAATAATAGTGAAAAGTATAAAGACGTCTCGCGTCTATACTCGTTTGATTAAATAATTGTTTCATAATTTGTTTGTCTTTATTTCAGTGCCATGTGGATTAAGACCGGGACGAGCAGGAACATTGTCGTGTGGTGAACGTTATAAAATAATGTTCCTCTTTATCGATGCAGCTTGTATTCTTTTTTTCACTGCTGAATATCTTCTTCGACTATTTGCTGCACCATCAAGATTGAGTTTTGCTCTAAGTTTCATGTCAGTGATTGACATACTCACCATCGTACCATTTTATTTCTCTTTTTATTTGATAAATGTACCTGATTTGTACCGAGCTTTCCGTATTTTAAAGATCGCCAGATATTCCATTGGGCTAAGAGTTTTTGGATACACCATAAAATCACATTACAATGAATTTTTATCCTTAATCGGTTTTATTATTTTGAATATGATGACAATGGCTGTTGTAACATTTTATGCTGAGAAAAATGTTGAACATACAAGTTTCACATCGATTCCAGAGACCTTTTGGTTTACATTTGTTACGATGACAACTCTTGGTTATGGCGACTTTGTAAGAAGACCATCACTTTAGTATGTTAAAATAATTTTAGAAATCTTTTTTCTTTTCTTAAAGGTTCCTGTTTCTACATTAGGCAGAGTTGTTAGTGCTTCATCTTCATTGATTTGTATAATTTCATTTGCACTATTTGTGTATAATTTCATAATTAAATTCAATCGAATTTATCAAAGAGTTCTTTATTCCAAAGAAAATAAGGTGGGAAGTTTTAGTATTATTGTTAATTAATTATAATCATTAAAAATGTTGACGTAATTTACAGGAAAAATATTCAGGAAGAGATGGAATTCATTCAAATAAAGCTCAAGAAACTGACAATTCTATAAATGCATAACGAGATAAGTTACAAAATATTTGTAATTTTATTAATTAGTAATTAATACCAACAGAGACCTAAAATTTCCTTATCAAACGTTATTTGATAGCTTCCAATATTTTTGTTGAATTCGATGACCAGTTGAAGGCAAATGTCCATAAAGCATTTAAAACGAAATCTTTAAATAATATTTGATGTGTTCCATTATGTGTGACATTTTCAAAGGAAGCTTGAATCATAAAAAATATTTTTGTATAATTTCTCTCTAATTAATTACCTATTCGTAAATATATTTACCATTAGAAATTGTCAAATTCAAAGTTGTAAACGATGTGTTGAATTCTTGATAATTATCACAAAGCAAAACAATAAAAAGTTGAATAAAACTGACAAAAAAAATCAAAATCTTCATAACAAAATTGGAGTTAAATGTCTTTCTTGTCTGTTGTGTATGGAAGAACTGCCAAAATTCTTCTCGATCTTAAGATATTTCAATAAGTCATTGATCTCTTCAATGTCAATATTTGCTTATTCATAATTTTCTGTTTAGTTGCTCGATGAAACCTTTAAATCTGAAGGTTTGTGATACGTTTTCATTGGATAGAGATAACATTATGAAACATTAATCATAACTCATGACAATTTTACCTTAAACTCAAATATTGATTGCAAAGTTTCAATAAATATTTTTTTTCGTTCTTTCTCATCATCGAAACTTTTCGATTTCGTTTCCTAAGAAACAAGATGAGAGAATTGAGAGAATTTATGATGTTTGAGTTCCCAACAAAAGCTTTGAGAGCATTCATTTATGCTCTGATTTTAAACTTTTTACTTGATCAGTTGCCAATAGTTTTCTCTTGAAAACAGTCGTAAATTTCAATTGGAAAATAATTAAAAATTCTTCGTTGAATTGTTTTTCAACTAAATATGAAGGAAAGTGAAATTACAATTCGAAATCATCAAAAGACAATTAAAAATTAAAGCTTAGCAACAACAAGTGTCATAAGACATGCATCCAAGAGATTCAAGCAACTTTAAAAGGTAAGTTCAATAATAATAAAAAAGAATTCCTTATCATCACCAACTCGCAAAAATGTTTCTGTATTAAAAGTTTTAAAAAATGAATATTATATTTAAAGCTCCGTAAGTTTTAAAATGCATTACGAAAAACAGCTCGAAGGCAATGAATTGCGAGAAACCAAATTATATTGCATAAAATTTATGAAAAATACTCAAATTTATGTTTGTATGGCAACATGAATTAAAACATATTTCTAGTTGACGGTTATAAATTATGGATTCTGCTTGTACTTTAAATTTTAATTCCAAATTTTAAATATAATAATTGGATGGCCACAGGGTAAGCCATAAGCAGCAATGTGTATGCTGCATTGTTAGCAAGAATATAATAAGAGAACATGAATTTATAATTCACTCGATTGCATAGTAAAAATGTATTTAAATGAAATGTGACTTGGCATGTAAGTAGATGCTTGGGTTGCTTACAGTAGATGTCAATATTTTCTTCCTAATTAGAACTCGCAAAAATTCTTTTTTGACATATCGACTAACATCATAAATGTGCTTTGGATTTATCTAATTTTTGCATTTAAGTATTGTGTCTGTTAAAAATTCGTGGGTTTGTACAAAGCAAAATGCCTTAAGCAACTTCGCGACTATTCCATGACTTGTACCTTAATTTGTTGTAAATGTATTCATATATGTATTTACATTTATACAAACATACATACTTCATTGTTCCTCTATAAATAATGCTGAGAGTTGTCGCAAAATAAAATTCGGCTTTTTATGAATCTCTGAAAACAGGCAACTCAATTCATTATAAAACAAACACTAACATTTGAAATTTTCTCGGTAAAAATAATTTGACTCTTTCTCTTCGCCAAAACAAGAAGAAAAAAAAGAAGGAACAAAAATGAAGCGATGAGAAAAGTATAAAAGCTATAAAGCTTAGCTCAGTCAATCGCTTAGGGGTTGTAAATATTTCATTATAAGGAAAATATAAATACTCTGCTTAACAGAAAGCGAAAAAGCGGGAAAATTTCTCCGTTGTTGGGTTCATTAAAATAAGAAAAAGTTTAGTTGAAATTTTGGGTTCTTATTTTGAAGATTATCGCGCTCGTCTTCAGAGGTTACGAGGTGACTTCATCACGCTTATTAGACACAAAAGACACAAGTTTTGTAAAGAGAAAACTCGAAATTATTTTTGGATGGTCCTTCTTTTTGAAAAAATAAAATAAAAAAGATGGAAAATTTGTTGTCAGAAAGAAAAACTTAAAAATTTTAATTTGAATTTTCCTTAAGGCGTTTATTCAAAGATACAAGTTATGGTTTATGTAGAATCAAACATGCATGTAATTTAAGTATCTGTCTTCATACAACATTGAGCAATAGCATTAATTTGAATTTCTGACTCGTCAGATTTTCTATCTCTAGAAAATTTCCTTAACATAATGAAAACTTTCCATTGTTTGTTATGAAAACAAATGGTTTTGACCATTGTCGATGAGGTTCAAACTTTAAAGGTAAATTATCTCGAAGCATTTTTAACTTTTATTAAAATTTAAGTAAAGTTCCGGCCATGCATGATTGAGTAAATGGAAAACAAAAGGTGAAGAATGGGACAGAAATTAGATGGTATAACGTTGTTAGAAAAAAGGGATCTCATGAAAGTCAAATGAAGCCTACAAGGAATTTCGAAATAGCTGCAAGTCATTTGAGATTGTGTTGTTTTTTTTTCTTTTTCTTACTCAGATGATTCAAGATAGATTTCAGTTCAACGTAAAGCCGAAACATTTGGATCTTTTGAGAATGAACTCTCATTGAATTGTTCCAAAGGAACGTTCGCTTTTGTGTCTCGAGGCTCAACATTCTNTTTCCTTTGAAAATCTTAAAAAGTGTTTGTTTTTCAAATGAATTCATAAATTAACAAACCAACAAAAAAATTGCGAGACATAGATGAAGATAATCCATAATCATAAGTTCATTTAATCGTTGAGTAAACTGAATTTCAGAAACTTTTTAATCTCAAATTTTCTTCTTATCTTAAACAAATATAAAAAATAATTACAATTTATTCATTTCGTAGCATCTTAATACACTTTTCTTTTATTTTATGTTGCTTTCAATCATAGTAACCAAAACAAAGAAGGAAATTTTTATCCACTTTACAAAAATATATCATTTTTCAATAAAAATATAAAATTAATTTTCATTTTTTCGAATATTTTGTATGATTTTGTTCGTATGTTAGTACGTCTTCAAAAACCCGAAACCCGACGGAAGACCGTGCTCGGGTTTTTCGACGAAAAGACCGTACTTAAACCCGAAGAAAACACGACCCGGAAAACCCTAATTTCAGTTCAACGTAAAGCCGAAACATTTGGATCTTTTGAGAATGAACTCTCATTGAATTGTTCCAAAGGAACGTTCGCTTTTGTGTCTCGAGGCTCAACATTCTCGTACTCAAATATCTTTTACTTGCGATCCATCCGAAAAATGTGAAAAATCTCAGAGTGATGAGTTTGCTTGTTGCGAATATTTCACCTTTAAATATAGAACCCAAGTTGATGAACCGTAAGGTTTCCATAACAAATGCCGTCGCATTATATTTTTTCTTTCTTCTTTATTATAAATTCTTGTCGATGATCACTTTCTTCTTGACTTTTCACAACACAAAAATGATTTTCCATTTTGTTGAATTTGTGTTTCAGAAACAAAAATAGATCAACAAATTCGAACTGGAAAAATTGTCGTCATTGACTTCGCATAATGAAAATTAAATAAAATTTCTTTTATTGAATATAAAGTCAACCGATAAATCGTTTGCTTTCGCTTAACATTGCTGCAGAATTCGAACAACGAGCACATCTGATTGAATTATCGTTGTTGAATGTTTCATTCAAATACACAAATCGAATTCTTTGAAATCAGAAACCAATCATTTTCAGGATATAAAATTGTTGTTTGCACAAATTAGTAAATCGCTTACAAACACATGAATTGATGATTATATGCAATCGAATGCATCGATAATAAAATCAATGATGTGTAAATTTGTTTGATTGCCCAATTACTCGTGCGAACTAGGAAGCTTTTCACGGTGTTAAGTAACGATAACAAATTTCATCTGACGGAACTTAATAAACTTTTGTTTTGAAATGTTATCTGAATTCAATGTTAATTAATAAGTAATATTTGAAGAGAATTGAAATTGAAATTCAAATTATTAAAATTCAAAATTTAACTCTGCTCAAGTTGAAATGAAAACATTTTCATGAATTACATGTCAGTTAAACTGAAACTCAAAGTATCATCACCTTCAAGAAAATTTAAATTTCATCCTTTTAAATTCATTTTATTTTATCAGCTTGTGCTTGCTTGCTTATATAAAACTGCCACAACTTTTAAGACATACATATGAATAATGCCTGAAGAAATATCTCAAAAAGTTTCGTTTATATCTCATCATTCGTTTTAATTTTGAGTTGAATGCAGGGTTTCTTTCACCTCATGCTTCTCCCTCATCCGTGCTTGAAATTGTTTTACACGTCGAGTATTGCGATGGAAAATGGAATGCAATTAAAATGAAACTGGTTCCAAAAGTGGCGCTTTGGGCAGAATTAAAAAACCCTCGAGACCTTCATTATCATGTTTTTCGGTATCATTTTCGAAAACGTTTGACATTCACTTCAGAAAGTATATGAGCGAACAGTGAACACACATGTGCTGAGGCGATGTTCCGAAACAAAATTTTAATGAAGAATTCGAATGAGAAGGGTTTGAACAAGTAATGAGAGCGTCTTCAACTACGTTACAATATTTAAACATGCGTCGCAAACGAAGAAAAGAGTTGATTTAAATAAATGGAACAAAAGCGCCCAAGGAAAGCAATTAAAAAATGTATCATTTAAAAATGGCAAAACGTAAGAAACCTGAAGACATCGCTTGAAAAATAAAAAACCGTTTCATAAAATTAACTGTTGCGAATGTTGAAATGAGAGCTGCCTACCTGCAATACTTTCATAGCATGGCGTTAATGTTGTCAAGATGTAGTTAATTTGATAAAAAATGTTTTTCCCGAGCAGTAGCACAAGGAAATTAGTTTCACTTTGTGTTTGCAGCAATTACTGCTTTCACCGCAAAAAAAAACTTTGTTGCGATGTTTTTATGTTATCAAATTATGTTTTCAAAACAAGACATCAAGGAACTTTCTGCAGATTATCTTTTTATTTGTTGTGTATCATCATGTCGCGATTGTAAATCTTTTTATTCGCATAAACTGCACGAAAAATATAAACGCTTTAGGATTGTCTATCTAAGTAGTTGTTTCATTAAATACGTGATTCAGCGATATAATTCCTTCTCTCTTTCGTTTTTTATTTTCATTTCTACTTAAATCCTAACGAAGATTTTATTTATTTTGAGGGCAATGCAACAACTTGTTGAATAAATAATTCAAACGTTATGTCTTTCACTTATCGCAGAAATCTTATTGATTAAATATTTTTCAAAGAAATTAATTTTATTTATATAGATACATGAGATAAAGTACAGCAATAAATAAGCAATATTTAAATCATCATTCGTTTATTCGCCGTCATTCATCAAAAGATTTTAGTATTTTTCTTTATTTCCCTCCAATCACCATCGTTACCACGAACTATTCTCATGGAGAGAAAAACGCTTGAGGTAAAAACATGATTCGTAGTTGATGTTGAAAGTTGGAAAACGACGACGAAGACGAGCGTTAAAAATAAAGTTTGGGAATTCGCTTGGAGTTGTTTTGAATATAATAAAATGTGCATTGGGATGATCACAAGGAATGGAATGCACAACTTAAAACGATTCCATCATTTTCATCATCATTTCGTAATATTTAAAGCCATATAAGCCAGCCGTACAGTTAAGTCACGAATTGTATTCTTTTCGACGCTCTCCTAACAGAGACATAGCTCGAGGTGTTTTTATCGAGGTCGTAACCTTTTTTTTTGTGCTGCATTTCCAATATGTGAACACTACCATTATTCAAGTGATTTCTTAAATAAAATATTCTGTGATGATTTTCCCACGGAATATTCATCTTTTAATAAGTCTTCAATAATTATTCTTTTTTTCTTCTTTTTTTCAAAGCACACATTCAACATTCTCTAAGCACACATCTTATTTATTGTCACATTATTTATTTATGCAGCAAGAATATTAAAAAAAAAATGTTGAAAACAAAAAGTCATATCTCGCTTGTTTGATCGAACACCATAAGCATTCCCAATAACTTTCCCACGTGATTTATATGTTTGTAATAAATGATCTTTACTTTGAAAAGAATGCGTGGGAGTGCTTTAGGGTGGATGAATGAACAAGTAAGATGAGAAAATGATTTTATGCCTTATGGGAATCATTTTTAATTTCGATGTTAAGAAAGAGAGAGAAACCTTTCCACCATAATCAGGCAAGTCGACGTTATCTCCTTTGATGAAGTATTCGCGAAAAGAACTTGACGCAGTCAATCGCTTTAGGGCGGTAAATATTTTATTTTCTAAAATAATTGCGATCTACAAAGACGAAAAGAATTTCTTTTCGAGGTTCATTAAAAAGCAGAGCAAAAAGTTTTAAGAGTGAAAAATATTCTGAGCGCTGTTTTGAAATATTTGCTCAAGTCTCTGTTGACAGTGTTGGATGTTCAACGAAATTTCGTTTATATCTTCGGAAGTTATCTACTGTGTCAAGATGTCGGAATATTTCCATTTTAAAATTATACAACGAAGCTAGAAAAAGGATCTGAGATGGAAAAATGTGAACAGCCCTCAGGAAGTTCACCAAGTGCCGAAAGCGTTTAATACTTTGTTCATTTTCTTCTGAATTGAGTGAATACTTTGCAAAGTGGAAGTCTCTAAATTCAATATGGATCTAGCGGAGTCTTCAGCGAACGCTCTATGGGATTTTTTCAAGGAGAACGTTCGCCTGCGTAGCTTGCGGCCATTTAATCCTTCACTCACGAAATAACGTTCACTAGAGATTTGCCTTGGGAAGATTTCACTTAAAAAGACTCATAAACTAGTAGAATTCTTATTCCTCGACTTTATAAAGATTGATCGATAACGTCAACTGCTAAGACATAATAAATGATGTGCTGGTAGTAAAGCATGAAAGAAATATTTCACAGCAATCATTTTACATATATTTCTACAATCTAATGAAATTGAGAAAGAAAAACTTTAGTGAAGTATCTAAATACTCATCATCATAAATAGAATGTCAAAGTCCATAAACAAACGACGATGAGATGTTGACACGAACAAAATAATGGATGAAGCGATTTTCTTCTTACTTTAAGCATAATCTAACATGAACAGTACATTCTGCTTTCAAAGATGTTGTTTTAGTCGTTAATTTGTGTATTTAAGCTTCCACTCTTTCTGTGGCTGAAATTATCTTTTTAACACTTTGAGAAGTCGTAACTACTGCTGCTGTACGACCTCTATAAACACAAGCGGTAGAATAAAGGAAGAAAACAGAAAATAAAAATGATCAAAAGGAAGATGAATGAAGCGATTATGAAATTTTATGCTTTAATATAGACTTGACTGCGGTTTTAGCATTGTATAAGCACAGGAGAGAAAATCAGCCATTATTTATGCTTCACGTGCATTTTGAAGTGTTGTGTCAGGAAAAACTCAATTAACACTTCTTTTATCTCTTCTCTTCTAACTCTTATCGAAATTAATTTATTGACGTTTTCTCAGATATGAACAATTTACATTAATGATCAAATCGCCAAACCCAGCTCGACTATGCTATAATTTGAAACATTAACTCACAGCATTCAAACTGAAAATTCTCGGCAACAAACTCGTTTCGTAATATTTCATACGATTCTTCTCATGGCGATGCCCGAGGCAACAACAATATTTTATGTAGGTTTTGTTTAAAGATAAAATGTACATATTTTGGGATGTATTCGTTAGTAATGTTTAAACATTGAACTATATTTATGCTTATATTTAAATATATTTGAAAATTCAATGTAAATTGCGATAAGCTTTCTCCTTTGAAGTTGACCTAACTGTCAAACATTCACATCTTGTATCATCGCAACAAAAGCAGCCCTTAGGCGATCAGATATCCAAAGAGATTTTATCTGAGAGTAATTTGAATCGGGAGAGAGAAATAAAGAAAACTGAGAGAAACATAAAGAGGGTGAAATTCGAGAGTGGAAAAAGAGAAAAATATTTTTCGTAGCATGTTCCGCAACATAATTTATTTCAGTTTGTTTTCAACCATTCAAACGTAAAGTTGTGGTGATAATAACTCCTTGTAGAAAAATAATTGCTTTCTAATAAATTGAAATTTAAATTGAAAGTAAGTGAAGAAAAGTTTTTGTGAATATTCGTAAGTTAAAAACGGTTTCAAAATTCTTCCCATCAACTTTATGAGTTTTTCGGCGATAAAGCTGGATCAACGAATGTTGTCAATCGACCCTTCCACAGCCAACATTAAAAGGTAAACACTTTATTATCTACTCTAAAGTCCTTGAAGTAACAAATCATGCATGCGGTAATAAAAATAAACGGAAAATGCGTTAATAGTTTACAGACCTGAAGTCAGTCAGTCAGTTAAAAAGAATTTATTACGTTTAATTACGTGTTTTATTTAGATAAAGTGCTTACCACATCACATGCTGTCTTAAGTGGATGTAATTAAGTGTAATTAAGAACGAATCCACTTCTTCTAAATAGTAGCAACAGTTTGTGCCACATTATGTGCAATAAAAGTTAAAAGATAAGTGCAACTGCTGGTTGTATGCAAGCAGAAGTCGACGATTGTCGTTATGTCGTAAAAATGAAAACGGAAAGGAAACTTTGTAATCGAGAAATGCTATTCTTAATGATGTTTGCTGAATTTAATGTCGTAATAATACTTTCATAAAAATATGAAACTAAAGTTTTTTCTTTCTCTTATTTGAAGGAATAAGTTGAAGAAAGATGAAACTGTTGGGATGTGTCTGTTAAAAAGTATTATAATATTATGAAAAAAAAATTAATTTCCCTCCAGGCATTTTTCTCGTGAACCTTTCGTACACCACATATTCCTACATACACATTCAATTTTCCGTTCGAGAACTTTTTTTTTTTTTGATATTTCTGTTTCTCGCTGGCGGCAAATTTTTTCTCCCTGCTCAGTTTGCTGGAGCAGTAGGAAAAGCGAGAGATGCAATTAAAATGAAACTGGTCCCAAAAAAAAGCTGATTTCAAGCAGAGGCCAAAGGCGAATTTTTATATCCGCCAGCTATGCAGAATGTGTATTTATTCATTAACTCTGTGGTCTCTGGTCTCCATTTGTATTGACGTTGAGCATATATCTACATATTTGATTCATACATAAATATATTCATAAATGCAAACATTCAAATGTTCTCTAGTGACCATTGTTTTATATTTTTTAATCCTAATTTTATATTTATAGTACGTCTCGTTTCGACAAATTTGCAAACGACGTGTAAATGTTTTTCTTTTCCTCCTACTCGCAATCTAGCTTTGTGTTAACTCTATTTCTCTATTATTTTTTATTTCTATTGGAGTTCATTGAGTAATTTTCAACTTTAATCATGAGAAATGGCCCGAGGAGCTTCAAACTTATACTTTAGTAAAAGCACGTCAAAAATGATAATTTAAATGAAATTTAACGAAGACAATTTATGAATTACGTAACCAGTCTATGATCCGATAATGTTGCGATCAAATATCATAAACAATAACAAAACTGATGAATCGAATGCGACCCACGAGGAGTTTCGGAATTGCCGCAAGTCATTTGAGATTGTGTTATTCTTCTCGTTCAGTTCTTTTCTGCCTTGCAAACCAAATTCAAGAAATAAATCCGATGTAGTCGAGTCTATAGAGAGTGAACTCTCAATTGTTCTCAAGGAACGTTCGCTTTCGTAGCTTGAGGCTCAACATTCTCATTCTCAAATATCTTTCGTTGGAGATCCATCCGAAAAATGTGTGAGTTCTTGGGGTGATGGGTTCGCTTGTTTTGAACATTTCGCCTTGAAGCTACATCCGACTCGATGGACTATGAAATGAAATAGATAACATTCGCTTGATATTTTTGCCGAGGCCGCTATTTCTTCTTTTAAATATTCTGCTTCTTATTCCTCTTGAAAGAATGCTTAAGGCTATGTGTGCTTAAGTGAAGTTTTCCTTCTTTTGTTTCCGGAAGTTCTTCTAGTTTCGAGTCGAAACCAAGAGTTCTAAAGGAGAAAGGAAAAAATAATAATATTAAAAGAAAAACGTCCAAACAAAACGATAAATTCTTAAAACGAAATAAAAAGCTTAAAGGATTTTAATCACGATTTTCATGCTATCATGGAGAAGAAACAATCATCAGAGAGAAAATCAGCAATGAGAGCATAAAAAGCTTCGACACAGAAAATTATTTTCATGCTGTGCTCAAGCACACAAAACATTCACGTCTCAGTTTGTTTTCAAACACAGTTCAGTGAAGACATTGTTGTAAAATCGTTGTGGAGTGGATAATAAACGTGACTTGACATTTCACATATCTAAATAATATTTGAGTGTATGATTAAGATGCAAAAGTGAAAAGTATGATGTCATTCGATCCTCCATCTAATGTTAAAAGGTACAATCTTCGATAAATATTTTTAAAATGTAAAACTTATAATTAACTTATTTTGTTACGGAGGAAATTGCTATCATTCGTCGTCCCAATTAATTTTAATATGTATGCCTGGTAATTGTAACATTTCCAATAGTTTTAATGTCGATCAGCAAGCATGTCATTTTTATTTTATGCAACAAAAGTGTCATTGGCTTCCAGTCTTTGCATGGCACAAACAACGTTGTCGTGTGGCGACAGATGCATCATTCCAATTTTCGATCATTAAATCAAGCACTTGAAGCTCAATTTTAAACATTTCGCCATTTTTTATAACTTGAACCTGTAATTTAATATATGTATCAGTTAACTATGTGTATATATAAACGCGTCCTGAGCTGATGTAAATTTTCAATATTATGAAAAATATGAATTATGCTGCCAGCGCTTTTTCATGAAGTTTTTTTTCCTTAACTCATATCGCATATCTACACACATCCAATTTTATTTTTTTCTGCTCTTTCGAAAGCTTTTTTTTTCTGTTGCCTCAACAGCTTTAAGCGAACGGGCTCATAGAGTGAGATTTAGAATAGATTGGGAAAACGAGATGCAATTAAAATGTAACTGGTCCCAAAATGCTCGGGGTGAAGGCCATCACCTCGGGATAAAAAGAAAATTGTGTTGAATTTTTTTTTGTTTGGTATCAGCGTCGAGGGAATTTGATATTGTTGGTGTTGGTCAATGTTTAAAAAAAAAATTTTTACCCTTCTGGTTAACACATAACACAAGCACGAATATTTTTTTATGGAATGCCATAATCTTTTAATAAAATTTATATTTTGAGATAGAATGAGTAAAAAAATATCCGAAACCAGCATCTGAGTTTTAAGATTTATCTTCACAATCACGAATAGTTTTCGTAATGAGTGGCAATAATCAAAACTTTATTCTTTAGCAATGCAATAAACAGAAATCTTTGCAATGAACGACTCGGTTTTCCACAGTCATAAAATCATTTCAACTAAACGTAAAATTCATTTTTTAATATTCAACAATTTCAAACTTTAATCATGAGAAAATGCTTGAAGCTTTATAACTCATGCATACATTTATGTGAAAACAAAAAAAAACTGTGGAAAAATCACATTTTTTAAAAAAAACTTTTGTTCATGCATAAATTGAAAAAAATTCAACAAAATAAAAATGCTTTAAAGCTTAAATGTCGTCAACGATGATAAAGAGTTTTAATGGAAAACTCCTAAAACATGGAATAAAGTTAATATTTTTTTTTGAAAACTTCTTCCTTATCTTGGATGATCTTCAAGATGAAATGTTTGCACTACAAACATTATTCTTCATGTTCTGAAAGTTTTTTTTTTCTTTCATGAAAAATGAAGCGACGTGGGATGAGATATGATGTGGCTTTGGGGCTATAACGCGACTATTTCCTTTATATAAAAATATCTTCGAAAAAATCAAACGAAAAAGTTACAAAAGAACCTTCGCTCCGTTTGCGATTATACTTTTCGTCTTTATGAGCGTTCGTTGGCAATTCAGTTTACATAAATATTTTTTAATACGTACACAAACACGAGGAATTTGAGAAGATTTTCATTGCTGAAAGAACTCTACTCTTTTCTTTTCCCTGACGAACAACAGCGACAACGATATGCGTATAAGAGCTATAAAGCTTAGCGATCGCTTAAGGGTTGTAAATATTGTAAAATGCGAAAGAAAGATGAAAAGATGAAAATATTTTAAACTGAACCTCGTTTTCTGTAAATTTTGAGACGGAATAATATTTTAGCTTAGCTGGCAGGCAATTCGCATTCGCGATTAACTAAAATACAAAGGAATTATTTCTTGGAAATTAAACCAAGCATAAAGCCTCAATGATGACGTAGTTTTCAAATTAAACCGTAGCTTAGGAACGAATCCGATGAATCAAATAAAGCCCACGAGAATTTCCGCTACGGCTGCAAGCCATTTGAGATTGTGTTGTTTTTCTCGTTCAATTCTTTTTTCGCTTTGGATGCCTCTAAATATACTTGGATCCAATATAGCAATGTATACATACATAATATATCTACATAGAGTCATGTCTTCAGAGAGTTCTCAATAGATTGTTCTCAAGGAACGTTCGCTTTCGTAGCTTGAGGCTCAACATTCTCATTCTCAAATATCTTTCGTTGGAGATCCATCCGAAAAATGTGTGAGTTCTTGGGGTGATGGGTTCGCTTGTTTTGAACATTTCGCCTTGAAGCTACATCCGACTCGATGGACTATGAAATGAAATAGATAACATTCTCAGGCTTTTTCTCATGCAAAGATGGCTTCAGGCGATTGCCTTCATTTTTTTTCTCTTTACATTCAATGAAGGAAAACTTCTCATTATTGGTGAATTGTGAATCTGTTAATGAAATTCTGGAATAAATTATGTCTCAGAAATGTCAGAATCCTTGTCGAGATATTTTTTTGTGGAATAAAATAATTTAACTGCCTTCACAAAAGTTTGATTAATTTTCTCGTACACACATGGTTGTGGATGACTTACGTCAATTTTATAATTTACCTTTTCATACCTTTCGCTCGACTGTCAAACACAAAACCCTAAAATAACATTTTCTTCCTTTTTTTAATTTCATCTATATTTTTGTATAATTTGAAAAGTTTTTTTTACAAACATTCTTACTCGTTACTACCCTTCAACATTTCTTGTTCTTCTAAACCATGTGGATGTTTATTCATCAACTCAAAAATGTTAAAATCTTCTTTTTTTATTTGATGGAAACATATTTGCATGAGAATTTTCCTGCTCCATGGAATATGTGGAAAACATTTCAGTTCGGAGTTTTCCGAGGATCACCAACAATCTTTAGTAAAAAATTCAAAGTTAAATATTTGTATTATGTTTAAGTAAATGTTCCGTAATTAAAATAAAAAAAGGTTTTCGGTGTATGCTGATTATTTTCGTAATTTTCCTTCTAGATTTTTTTTCTTTCTAATTCAAAAGCTGTTTTAAAATTTATTTTATATAAAAGTTTTTATATGTCAGTATATCCACCCTCTCTAACGCTTTAGCTGAGTAGAGAAAAGAGAGTGAGTGAGAGAGTTACCCTTGATTCCTTAACATGCATCGTATCTAGAAGAGGTTGAATTTACATAATTTTTAATTTGAGTTTAGCTTGAAGCGTACAATCAAGTACATGCATGTATGTACACAATATAATGGTAATGCGAGTATCTTCATTCAGTGAAGAATAACATCATCAATCCTGCCTCATCAACCATTATAAATTTCCTTAACAAAGTGGAAACTTTTTATTGTACATAAATGAAAAGCAAAGTTTGTGGACTAGTAGATATTGTTGAAAATTTCGAGAAAATGAAATGTTCATTATAAATTGTTTTCTGAGAGCTTTCATGACATGAAATCTATGTCCATATTCAAGAGTGCAGATACATCAAGAATTGAAGTTATCCAAGAGGCATGCATTGAAGAACCCTTTTGTTTTTGTTATGACTATCTAATACATGTCTTACCTTTCATAGATAGTTTCAAATAACATTCATTCGTTGAAATCTTTTGTTTGTATAGATACTTGAGGTCATGTGCATGTTTTGATGTTTGTTCTTCTCTGCATGTTAAATGAAAACTAATTTCTCAAACATACCAACATCATCTTTTGTGTTTTCATTTCTCATGATGATTTTAATTTGTTTACATCGTGTGTCTTGTTGACTGTAATTTGCTTGTTATTTTTCTGATTTAAATCATTAGCTTTTTTTTCAACTCTTCTACAGAATCGCAAATTCTTTCCTTCCCTCATAAACAATTCAAATAAAATAAATAAATTTACCTACGTTTGAAAATAATAATATAAATCTCGAGAAGGAAGGAAACATGTATTAAACACATACACACACATATATAAAAGATGAATAGGAATTGAAAGGGAAGATGAACGAAAACAAAGCTTTAGGCGAAGTAATTCAGAGTCATAAAAATGAAAAAGTGACAGAAAAGAAAAACACCAATTGAAAATTGTTTTCGATTTATGAGATCTCGCTCTCAAAGGTTTTCTTTTCATTCTGCTCATGAATATTTATTGCACTTTCATATCGCTGCTGCTGCTGCTGCTGCTGTTACTGTTGTTGATTGTGTTTACTTTGTCGTGAGACGTCTTTTGTATTCAATTCACTGACGATGAAGGGTAGTTAAACTAGTTGAAACATCAAAAAATACTTATTTTCATGCCTGAAATATTTCGTTTACTTTTTAAGCAATCACTCCTCGAGGTCCTCGTCACAATGACATTCAATTAATTATTTTTCTTCTTACTTTTATTACTTTTTGTTTACACGCCTTCGGGACTTGACTTGACTTCGATATAACGTTTCCTTAATACAGAATCGAATACAATCATGAAAAGCTTCCCATGGGCTATTTTTGCTTGAATAAAAAATAAAATAAAAGAGGGAGAGAGAGAGAGAGAGAAAGGGAGAGAATGAAAATAGATTGAAAGTCTTGTGTTGGATTCCTTAATTCAAAAGTCAATGCTACATAAGTATTTATTATTGCGTTCGTTGGAGGATTCGTAATCACTATCATCATCAGTTTGAAAAGTCACATCAAGAAAGAAAAAGATTAAAATCTTCGCCGCTTCTTTCGTTTCCGTTTATTGGCTTCTGCATTTTTATAATTGCCAATTCAAGTAGCAAGATTTGAACAGACAGACGAGGCAGAGTAACACTTTTTTTTATTGTTCTTCCTTCACAACTCAACATCTTCTGAAACGAATGAGGCTTGTCGTGTTGCCACAGCCTTGTACTTTCTGCAATAAAATAAATTAGTTTCAAATTAAACTTTGTTTTGTGCACGCCAGATACAAATCTTTGTTAAAGCGAAGACCCAACCAAATCTGTTATGCTTTTTTTTCTCTTCTGCTTCCTTCCTTTCTTTTCCTTTCGTCAAAAATTTTATGGCGAAACGTTAAATGAAGTTACTCGAATGAACATCTGTTACGCATCTCCAACAAATTAACTTTAAGTGGATTTTCAAAGTATCAACTCATTGAAGTTCATCAAATGTTCGTTCGTCAAATGATGAAGTTAAACGAAAAAATTTAACATCATAAATCGACGAAATCTCCCACGGTGTGATTTAATGCGTTTTCTTTTCTTATACTTGCCTGCTCATCGCTTCTTTTTAATCTTGTGCTTTGTGTTAAGGCCGATGTCAGCTGTGTAGGCTCAAATAACATAAACACATACCAGACAAAAGCAAAGAGCTCTCTCGATGTACAAAAGGAAATTTAATATTTATCTCATTATAAAGAGCTTCGGGCAAGAATGAAATTTAACTTAAAAGAAAGAAAAGCTACATCAGTATCTCTCTCACTCTCGCTTGTTTTGTTCTGCTTTATAAGTATACAATTTTTTCGGACCAGTCAACGGGACAGATAAAAAGTTTTTACATCCCGAGGGTATGAAACAGCTTTTTGATTTGAAACAAGATTTATTAGCTGTTGTTTTATTTATTCTGTTCGCTCTTTTCACTTCAGGAAGAGAAGAAGTATCTTCTTACTTGCCTGCTCGCTTGCTTTCTTGAGTTGTGAGGTTTCTTTCATCTGTGATTTGATACTTTAGCAATATATCTATGTACATAGATATGTATTTAAAAATAAATATGATTGTATAGGATAGATACAACAGCTGAAATGTCACAATGAAACACACAAAAAATAAATGCAAGATTCTCAGAGAGTCACGGCATAAAGATTAATAAAAAAAAAAAAAATCAGTGAATCGAATAAACAACCATGAAAGCCAATAATCAAACCTTTTTTCACCCCGAGAAAAAGAAATAAATTAGCATCTTTTACCCACCTTTAAGTGGTTTTTTCCCTCTTTTGTTCATTTTTTGAACATCGGGTCGTCGCTATGGCATGCTTTGTATATGAACACACCAACCATTGGCACATAAAAATCGCCCAAAGATACTTTTTGGATGTACACATTAATTTTACACACAAAAAAAATTCTCGTTTTATTTTGCCTGCAGACGAAAATGTGATATTGAACCGAGAGACAGAGATAGCAAAAGCATAATGGAGCCCAGGGATTTATCATCGAGCGCTAGATTGTTTCCAAATGCTCAAATTAAAATCAGGTAGAGTTGATGTTTATCATGACTTAGTTGTCCCATATCAGCTTTGAACGAACGAACGAACGAAAATAACTTTTGACTTTAAATGCTTTTCTCTTTTTTTTTTTGGTAAACGTTTAAAACAGCACGTCACCTACAACCTCGCCAACATCGAATTCATCATCTCCCACACCAACAACGGGATCACCACCGGGAAATCAAGGATTATCATCAGCCACTGGCTGTATTCATACGAAACCAATCACAGGGATTCCGTGCGTCGCTGCAGCGAGTCGATACACAGCGCCAGTTCATATTGACGTGGGTGGAACAATCTACACGTCATCTCTGGAAACGTTAACCAAGTAAAAGATATTTCTCACGTCATTTTCCTGATCCATTAAATAATCGATAATTTCAATTATTCTCGACAGATATCCTGAGTCACGTCTGGCTAAACTTTTCAACGGAAGTATTCCCATCGTTCTCGATTCACTCAAACAACATTACTTCATCGACCGAGATGGAAACATGTTTCGTCACATTTTAAATTTTATGCGAAATTCAAAGCTTTTAATAGCGGAGGATTTCTGTGATCTCGAGTTGCTTTTGGAAGAAGCCAAATATTTTGAAATTGTCCGTGAGTATTTGAGTTTCTCTCTCACATTTTTTATTCTTAGAAGTGGTTTTCATTATATTTATTGATCTTTCTGAGTGTGTGATCTCAAAATGTCAACAGAAATCTTTTTTTTTATTCATTTCTACAGCTATGATCCGACAAATTGAACAAATGAAACGAGATCGAATGCGAAATGGAATCAAAACATCTACATCACGTTCACCATCGCCAAATAGAACAAAGCAGTTAGCCATCAAAAAGACAAATAGCGATAACTTTGAAGTGGTCGCTTTACAGATTTCACCTGACTTGGGTGAACGAATTTTGATGTCATCGGAACGAAGCGTTCTTGATGAAATCTTCCCAGAAACAAATCAAGCAATTCTCGACGCGCGATCTGGTGTTGCGTGGAATCAATTTGAGGGACGACAAGTCATCAGATTTCCACTTAATGGCTATTGCAAGTTAAATTCCATCCAAGTCATTACCCGACTCTTGAACAGCGGCTTTTCTCTGGAAGCATCAACAGGATACTCAAGTGGTGTTGAGAATCAGCAATTCTCAGAGTATCTTCTGGTTCGGAAAATTAATATTTAGTTTTAAATTTCTTGAAGAAAAAAAAACGGAAAGAAAGCATAAACAATCCACCCAAGTCAATAATCATTATCGTCGTAATATTAAGATTTCTTTTTAAGTATGTAAGTAGATGAATCATGATGATAAGTGTAGATTTAATGCAATCATCAAACTTTACTTCTCAAGTTACAATGCTATTTAAATATGCAATTAGATCAACAAAAATACTTTAATTCTTTCTCTTTATATTGAATAATAATAAACATTTCACGCAAGTCTTCTTTTCATTAATATTCTTAAACTACAAAGTAGATGAGAATTTATCAACTCTGTTTTGTTTTTTGTTTTCACGAGTTCTTATTCTTTAGACTCTAAAAGTCCAAAGTCAATGAAAGTTTTTCGTTTGCATGAAAATGATTTAATGAAAAATCAATATTAATAAAGGAAAATTACAGCAATTTCGACAAGAATATGAACAATTTGATTTAATTACTCCAAATATATCTTCCACGATCGTCGTGTTTGTAAGCACCTGAGTTGTCGTGAACGTAATATCCGTCAGATTTACTTCCACTAGGAATTTTTCCACTTGAAAATGTTGGACGAGCAGTAGTTGGACGAGCAGTAGGTGGTCGTGTTGTGGGTGGTCGTGATGTAGGGCGGGTAACTCGAGATGGAGCTGGGGTGGGTTGATAGACGGGATTTTGGGGTTGCTGACGATATTGATTCTTTGCAGATTGTCCAGGAAGATTTGGTGGTACAAGCTCGTTTATTGGTGATGGGAATGAGAGGGAAGGGAAGAAACTGTTTGGACCACCACTTCCACCATTCACAATGCGTCTTCCAGTACTGTCAGTGTAAATACTTTTCGAAATAACTTTACCATTTGGGTTAACAACACTTGAAGATGAAAATGATTGTCCAAAAAATTGAGGGTTTGCATTCACAAAATAACAAACGCTCAACAATACCTTGATTTTAAATCAAAAAAAAATTATTCAAGGTGAAGATCAAGCAACACTTTACATAATTTATCGGATGTTAAACTCACTGCAAAAGTCAAAAAATTCTTCATCGTTTCTCCTGTTTCTTGACTTTACTCCTCGAAAGCTAAGCGAAAACTGATGGCTAATCATGTGGTAAGTTTTAATGAACGATCAACAATTCTTAAAGTCGTTAAAACAGGTTTCATCACTTCTACAATATTGTTTTGTATTTGCTTTAGTTGCCTCAGTTTGCCTTAAATGGAAAACGAAGAAGATGCAAATGAAAGCGATAATCTAACTTCCATAAATAACAGTCAAAGCCATTGATATCCTATGTGAAGTGACTGAATAAATGTTACAAAAATTGATGAATGGAACGAATTCAAATTCGACTACCAACGACGACTAGACAGGTTGCCTTCAAAGTGAGACTATAAAAAAACTAGCAATGTAGCTTACTGGGGAACTTTTTATTTATTTATTTATATTCTCTAGAATAATTATAAAGTTTTACGACATCGAGAAGTTTTATTACTTAATGAATCATTTAGCTCATCGAGATTGAATCGAAATAAATTTTAATCAGACGAAAAATTTGCATATTTTTGAAATTAAATAGCGAAGGTGTCAAAACCAACAACCAAATTATTATCAATGAGCATGGTCAATCAGTCAATTAATTACCAAAGCTTATTTAAATTTCATTTCAGTGTTTTCAGAAACTTTGAAGGAACAAAAATGCTTTTTTGAGCTTTTCCAAAAGCTTTTTCTTGTGTTGAGCTTTCAGATCTAATTTAAAATGTAATCGGAAAGTAAACGATATTGAAGATAACTGCAGAAGGCTATTAAAATATAAATGTTAGTTGTTTAATTTGTTTCATTGAAGTTTTATTGACGATAAAAAGTGTACAAGCCTCAATCAAAAATTAATTTAATTGAATTTCCCTCTAACGATTTTATATGTGGAAAGAGTGAGTGAGTTCATCGCCTTTCATCAATATCCCAATCTGGTCGACTTAGTATTTGCACCTTTGGTGGAATTGGAACGTTTGTTCCACTAACGACCTTAACTCCATCAGAATTTGTGTAAAAGTAGTTTGATGCAATTCCTCCAGTTGGACTAACAGCGATTGATGATGAAACTGATTGACTAAACGACATAGCTTTTGTTAAGTCAACAAACCAAAGCGTCAAGGCTAAAATCTTCAAAAGAGAAATAAGTTTCAGGTTTTTTTAATAGTGCAAAATATCGAAGTTTACCATCAAAAACAAGACTTTTCCAGAATGCATGTTATGTCTTCTTAACGAGAGATATTTCAAACCAGAAGTTGTCAAGGCAAGAATAGAACTAAATGAACCTTCCTTTCTAAACCAGAAACATCATTCCACTTGGAATGGAACGCAAGAACCAGCTTGTGTAAGAAATAAAGAAAAGAATGAAGATCAACGCACTCTCTATGTAATTAGCTTCATAAATTAAGAAACTTTTATTAGCCATCATTAAAAGTTATGTAATTTGAAATCATCACAACCGAGATAAATTTCAAGTTATTCGCCTTTGTATTGTCCACTATTATCATGAACGTATTGTCCTGAATCATATTTCGATGAACCTCTAGTAGTTTGTCTTTGTGGTGGAGCTGTTGGTCTTTGAGTTGGTCTTTGAGTTGGGTTTTGATATTGTTGAGAAGCTGGCGGTGGACCACTGTTGGCAGGATAATTTACTCCATTCTCGACACGATTGCCAGCGGAATCAGTGTAAAGACTGCTCGATATAACTTGACCGTTTGGTCCCGTGAAACTTGATGAAGAAACCGATTGACTGAAGAATTGTGGACCTGCCACAGCTACTTGAACTATCAAGAGCACAGCAAACTGACAATAAATAAAAAACAAGAAAAATGATTATGAACTTTTAAATAATTAACTTAAACAATAGAAGAAGTTGACTCACTGCTAAAATTGATAACTTCATGTCAACAGTTTCGTCTGTTCGTGATGGAAGTTACAATAGAACTGAAGAGCAATCGGAAAGAAAAAGCAAAATAGGAAACGCTGTTAACAACAAAGATAAACAGGTTTCGCCTGAGAGAACATAAAATGCAAATCTTGATGAGAGATCGAAACAATGACGTCGTGATCTTAAAAACTAGTTGAGATATTTTATTAAACGGAATATAAGAAGAAACGTAAACGTCATGATCTTCGATATCGAAATCATCTACAACTGTTATGCAAACAGGTATTTCAGTGAAAAGTACACAATCAAGATTCATTAATCGTATGCGTGATGCATAAAGAAGCCAACTTGGCTGTTCTTGTGCGACTTCGTTCTGAACTTGAAATTAAATTTTAATCTAAAAATCTTAATGATTCTTTATATGAAGTTCACGTTGATTATGATCAATAGTAAACATATTAATAATGTTGAGAAGATTAGTGACAAAATTGTATTCTTTGTCATTATGACAAATCGTTAGGAATTTAATGAAAAAAATAAAATCGGAGTTCAAACTTAATTTCATTTTTTTACTGCCGCATTGAATGAAGAAGTCGTTGAAGCACATTCAAAACTTGTTTTAAGAATCAATGCTTTCCTGTGATAAATTAAAAGCTTTTAATTTCCAATGAACGCCATAAGCATAACAATCAGTTCATCTTCATACCCAAAGTCAATTCCGCGAATAAATGCGAATTTTTTTAATTTTTACTTCTTCTTTTTTTATTTTTGTTAATCGCACGACTTAGCGATAATAATGTCAAATAAATAACTGAGACTTATGTTTCTGCATCGTCTTCTTTCTTGGCTTCTCAATTTTGTAAAAAATCAAAATCGAATGAAAACAGGCAGCAAGAGCGCGAGATATAAAAGCTATGAACTGAAATTTTATTAAAAATTATTTAAATTCGATAATATTTGTCCATGTTGAACGCTATTATAAACAAATCAAACCGAACCCATTTGTAAATTTTTTCTTTTTCATATATTTTTGATGACAAACTAATAAAGAATAACGGCGACGGTCGTACGATGACAATGTGGCAATGGTTTGATTTCATCTGTTGAATCATCTGTACCGACATTGCTGAATAAGCCAAGATCAAGAATTAAAAGAGACATTTTGCGTGCGAAAACTTGTGTCTCATTAAAATATTCTTCCCAGCTTGCTTATTCAAAACAGCCAATCAGAATCGACTGAAAATCCTTTATGAGCTTAGATTAGAAGTGATCGTTCAATCGACCACTGAATTATTTATTAATTGACTGTAAATTTTTATTTTAACGCTTTTATGTCTTTTTATTTTTTAAAACAAATTTAATGGCCAATTATTAATAGAAAAATTTGCGAGGATGAACAGTGAAGTCGTTTATATCACCTCGTTTAAATAAATCCATTTTATTGTCATTTTTTACGACAATCTACACTTGATTTAAGTCAATCTCAGATTGATCACGAACGTTTAGCGATAGGCACGAGATGCAAACATGAAACTGACGACTCAATGTTTGCATAAAGGTATAAAACTACATTTGCAGTCGTCATGTCGTCTCCATCAAGTGATAAATTTCAAAATCTTTTTTTTAGACTAATTAATAATTTTATTTATTAATAGATTTAAATGATCAAAAACAAATATCAACTCAGGTTTCTTCTGCTCCAATTAAAAATTTTCATCAAAAGCAAATCGCGAATTTGACAACAGTCAAATCACATTCGACATTCGTGTGATATAACCGAAAAGCAATAAAAAAAATCTTATGAGATGAATTAATGAATGAGCTGAAATGGATCTCAAAAATCTGGTTCATAAGTGTTTGAAAAATTCGAATTTAAATGCTTAAATCGTTAGTTCTATTCAGGATATTGATAAAGGCAAGGTTTAAAAGAAAAATATTTTCACATGATGTCATTCCTCGTTTTCTGTTTTCAAGATATCCACATAACATATGATAAAAGCTTGTCTTGTTATAAATAAACTTTTGTTGAAAAAAAGCATATAGATACATAGATTTTTATTCAAAGACAAAACATGAGATGGAAGCTTACAACCTTTTTCATATCAAAGATTAAATCTCAAATAAATTTTAAACACCATTTGAGGCTTCTTTGAAAACTCAAGAAGAAACACAAGAATAAAAAAGTGTCAAGTGATGTAATCTTGATAATTCTCTCATCTAATAAATATTCTCACACGATATTAATTTATGTTTATTGTCATCATCCTCTGATCTATTGATCTCAATATCTAACTCAATCTTAATTTGTTTAAATATTTGATAATGAAAGATTTTTTCATGTGATGACAAACCCAGATTTGCGCCCTTGAAAGCCCTAAAATGATGTAATTAATCGATAGACAACTCTCAATTTTTTCATATATGAAATTCCATGAAGATATTTTAGGAAACTATTGATTGTGTTAAATTTTATTTTATAATTCAGATCAAACACATTTATAAACTTCTATGAAATTTTGATGCGACGTGGCGCTTCACATATGAAACATGCCTTCATTTATCATTTTACATGATCAAAACTGCTCCCAATTCAGGTTCAAGTAGATACCTTAAAAACGTTAAAACACCAATGCTTCATCAAACATCAAATGCTGAATAAATTATTTCTATAAGCGTGTAACAATGGGCAGATGGTTTCGCATAGTATCGCGTATCACATCATCGTCTTCGCCATTCACAGACGATACTTCACGTGAAACAGTTTTCCTTTAAAAAAAGCTTCCAAATATTGTACGCGAAAAAAATCCAGTTTACCTAGTTCACATCTATCGATACATTTATAACAGAGATTCACTGGAAGGATTTTTGTCAGTTGCTTTTTGATTTTCAAGCGATTCGCATCAACTAAAACTATTTATTAATTTTATAGACGTAGTGAAGAGCAGTGATCGTTATCGAAATAAGACTAAGAAAAAATTAAAAAGTCATGAGACTAGCAATTTTATTTTGCCTGGTAAGAAAAGGAGAAATTAAAAAAAAAGTTGAATTGTGATAGATAATGATCGATTGCGGTTGTGTAATGAAGCGAAAAAAAAGTATCATCATAGATTGAAAGGAAAAAAAGAATGAGACAAGAAAAAAACCGAAAAGAGTGAAATTGAAAGCGAAAGCTTCACCACATATTGAGGTGGTCAGGAATAAATGCGCTCGTCTTTACGTATCGAACGGTAGTTATTGTAAGAGATTTTGAAACAGGAATAAGCATTAAAATGTGTTTGATGATGGTTATAAACACGATCAATGTTTGACCTTTCCAAATTACATCAATAACATGCTTTGCATAATAAAAAAAACTTTATTAATAGTAATATGACAACAGAATACAGATCAAAATTATTTGAAGATGATTCAAGTCTTAGAAGACTTTGAAATCTCAGCAAGATCTTAAAAATTTATATGGTCGTAAATTTTAAATAATAAATGGAAAAACTGATCTTTGCATGATTTGGAATGCTCTGTGGGAAGACGATTAATGTAGAGACGATATATATTTATTCAGTATCCAGATTAAATCTTAATGTCAACAGTGAACCACTTAAAATTTTGTGGGCTTCGGATAGCTTTGTTAATGATATTATTAAAAATGCAACATGATCTAGAATATCATTATTGAGTGGATCAAAATTGATGTGAAGATTCTTCTAAAGCTTAACAATGACATTGCCGGATGTTTTATTTGGAGATTCTGAATTATTTTATTTCATCGGATATTTAAATATTTTTTACAAAATTCATGACTCCAACATTAATCTAAGATGATCATAAAAACATCTTCATTTTATTTCCTTCAAATTGTGACCATTAATTTGAACTAAACATTAATCCACAATTTTCGAGGATTTTACGATATCTACATGGTTTATGCTACACCTAAATAACCTCTGTATTGATTGATTTATGGCTTTAGTGTCGCATAAATATTAATGATGTTTCAAGACGGGTAAAAAACTGTAATAAAATGTGTCAAAAATTTATGCTTCAATATTTTAATTAAACACATTCGATGTAGACGAGTGTTGAAGATAGAAACAAGACGAATCCTGATCAACCGCTTTTTTAAAATATGTGCTCGCGAATTTAGGGTTTACTGTGTATTCTTTTATTATCACCATTTCAAGCACCAGTTTCACGCTTGTCATATAAATAAGACTTTGATAGTCAGACTGCCTCGTGCTTGAAATCCTCAAGGTTTTAATTTGTCATAAATTTATTACGAATGCGTCTGAGCAAAGACATTATTTTGACAAATCATCAACAATATTATCTTGTCAGCCTTAGCTTACTGTTTATTTCTTTATATTTACGCGTGACTTATTGCTATAATTCATTATGCAAACATTTATTAAATTGACTTAGATAGGGCGTCAATTTAAAGCTGAACAAGTCCAAAACATTGTTTGAAAGAGTTTTTGAAACCGATTAGATGCAAATCATAAAATATTTAATTTATGTCAGACTTTGGATCAGATTTTAATTTTTATATTCGAATATCTTGTGCAATATTCATCAGAAATGTTAAAAAAATTATAACATTTTCAAAGTTGCAAGATGCGCATTTTAAATGCTGCTCTAACTTTGTTTGACGACCGCAGACTTGACTTAAATAGTTAAAAAAATGAATAAAATAAATTCATTAACAAGTTATATCTTGACTTTGCTGAGAATTGCATAAGAAAATAAATAAATAAATAAATAATATGAATGAAGCTTTTTGTAAGAAAGCATCTCACACGACAACAAGGTAAACTACTTGAGGTTATCATTTTTTTTGCAAACAAATTAAAAATTTTCCGGCATTATCAATATTTGATTTATTCATAAGACAATAAAGAAATCGATTTTCTATGCTAATCGACTGCCCGTTGCTTAAGTCTCAACATATAAGTAAGTTAATTAATTCAATATTTTTATATGAATTTAGAATTCGCTTCGGATTTAATTTTGGAATTTTATTTTTTCCAAATCAAGTCAAAAGCTCGGTCCGAATTTTTTGGTATTTGTGTGCGAACAACGGAAATGTCAAGTGCAAAGCGAAACTCTAAATTATGCCATGAAGTTTATGTTTTTCTCAATGTTTGCATGTAAGAAATTTGAGTCTTTAGTGATAATAAAAAGATGTGTTCAATGTCTCGTCTTTCAAAGAAATATCAAGAAAAAAAAAGCTTCAAGTTTATAAAAACAACAATTTTATGAAAAGAAGAGAATTTGCGAATAAAAACGATTATCATAATATCCATAATATTAACCAACGCCCTTGCCATAGCAGCTTTTTTTGATGATCCAATTCTGTTTTCTATAATATTTAACTTGTTATACTGCTTTGACAAAGCTTAGTTTTGACTCTTCACATTCTGGAATGTAGGAAGTGATGCTAATTTACTGAATTTATTCGAACGAGCTTTACAAAAATATTTTTCGATACTAAACTAATAAAATCGAAGACGAACAGATCGAAACTTGTTCTTTCACACAGTGAAATTTGACAATCCAAATAGATCATGTCATTGCGCAATGAAAACGAATTAATCTTCACGATGCGATGTTACAAATTTTCAGCATCATTATGTGTGATGATTGTCAGATGATGGATGATTGCACCTTTTTTTATAATCTCGTTATGATGTAAAAGTGAATGTTTCTCATCACGTTCACATAAATAATGTTTCAGATGCCGGCATTGCTACATTGTAGCAACGGTCAGAAGGAAGGTCAATACGTGCCCGACAACAGTGGACAATATAGAACTGATGGTGCAGGTTCATACACACAAGACGGCAGTGGACAATACATATCTGACGCTTCAGGTTCTTACTCACCAGACGGCAGTGGCGCGTATCGACCAGACGATTCAGGCTCTTATCGCAGAGGCCCAGAAGGTCAATACAATCCAGACGGATCAGGTCAATACATTCCCGATGACCGAGGAAGATATATTCACATTGAAGGGTAACCGGTTACCAAATGTTTGCGAATATAAGTCGTCTAACGGTCTTGATGTTTCTTTTTCTTTTCGCTTTTTCAAGGCCGTCAAACAACTTCATGGGACCAACAGGAGGATTTGGTGGAGTCGGAGGCTTCGGTATGCATTAGAAAATTTTGTTTTTTGAATCATTTTAACCTTTTCTTATTTGCCTTTTTCTGTTTTACTCATAGGCGGTGTAGGCGGTTTCGGTCAGTAAAGAGATTATTCTAAATAAATATCTTATTTCTATCCATAAAGAAATATTTTTTTATTAACACAGGCGGATTCGGAGGTAGAGGACCAGGAGGTAAGAAGAAAAGTTATGAAATTTACTTCCAAGAAATGATAATTAATTTATGTTTATTTTAAATTTCAAATCAAAGGACCCGGCGGACCCGGCGGACCACCAGGTGATTATAAAAAATTATATTCATTTGAGTTAACATTAAATTAAGTTTGCTTTGCTATTTATTATTTAATTTAAAGGACCACCCGGTAAGTAAAAAGATTTTATATCGAACTGATGCATAATCAGAAGCTTTTGAAATGGAAATTAAAATTAAAAAAAAATCGTGGAAAATCAGGCCCACCTGGCCCACCAGGCCCACCTGGACCACCAGGACCACCTGGTCGTTACCGTCCTGGCCCACCAGGACCACCAGGTATTTAAAGCATTTCTCAAGCATGTCGTAGATAGAAGACATGGATTTCGGGCAGTTGCATTTTGCATGTTTGCATGTTCGTTGATCTTTCAATGGATTGCGATCGTTTTTGTTTGTTATTACCACACATTTCTTTTCCAGCACAAAGCACAATTCCACCACACAATGCACAAATAATATTTATGTATTTATGTTAGATTTCATGCATGTTATGTTTACTTCTTTTATAGTTTAGTTTTGTACATAATTATCTGCACAGAAGTTGGTTAACTAGGGAGTGAAAAATTTCTTATCGCATGTTTGTGTTTTATTAAATGTTTTTAGATTATAATTATTTGCTACTAACAGCATCTGTTTTTTGCATGTTGAATGTTTTACTTTTATTTGAAATTTATATTAATGCCTCATTTCTTTTCTTTTATTTTTCTTTCTATTATCGCTTTTTAAATTTATCAGGTAAGTTAAAATAAAAAAAAATTCCCACACTTTTCCCTTTAATAATTTTGTTTTCCTTTTATTTCTTCATAGGACCACCAGGGTAAGAAATTATCAAATTATCTGTCAAAATTTGGCTTTTACATTTTCTTTCAATCCACCAATTACATTGAATTAGACCACCTGGTAAGAGGAAAACAAATTAATTAATTGACAATGAAAACTTATTCATTAATTAAAACTTTAGGAAGAGGACCACCACCAAAATTAGTTGTTGACGCTTATGTTTCGAAATATTTGCCTCCAAAGCAGACGAAGGAATATTTGCCACCAAAGTCAGCACCTAAAGCAGCCCCAAAACCAGCACCAAAGGCAGCACCTAAACCAGCACCAAAGGCAGCTCCAAAGCCAGCCCCTGTTATAGCTAAGAAATCAGACAGAGAATATTTGCCACCAGCACCAACTAGAGCAGCACCCCCTAAGCCTAAAGCAGCACCCCCTAAACCAAAAGCAGCGCCTCCAAAGCCAAAGGCAGCCCCTCCAAAGCCAGTTGTAAAGGCAGAAAAGGAATACTTGCCACCCAAGCCTAAAGCAGCGCCACCCAAGCCTAAAGCAGCACCTCCCAAGCCTAAAGCAGCACCACCCAAGCCTAAAGCAACACCAACGAAACCAGCACCTAGAAAAGCACCGCCAGTGTCAACACCTGCTCCAACGTATCTTCCTTCATCATAGGATTGTTAATTATTAATGAGGTGCACTTCGAGCAAAGCAACGAAATTCTTTCTTTAAACAAATTGTGAAAATGCTTTGATGTACAATTGAAAATTTCCTTACCATAAAATATCGAAAATAAATCGTCATCAGTCAAATGATTTTTTTTGTAACTTGAAAAAAACTAAAACTTGTTTTATTTAATATGTTTGATGTTGATTGGCCTTGTATCAATTAATTTAGCGAAAAATCCACATTTAAATAAATAAAATAAATATTTCTCAAGTGGGTGAAGCACAAGCGTAGCATCGATTTTTTATAAAAGTCACGCTTAAGTCTTTTGTTAACAAATATTTGGCAATTTTTCATGAGTCAGTTTGAATTTATTTTCTTTAATCTTTTTTTTTCTCAAATCAATCGAACTTCACATGTGACGGAATTATGTAAATTTTTTAGATTATTTTAATGGCACATTGTAAAAGAAGCGAGTCGTGGCTTCCGTAATTTGATTTCTCAAATGGAAATTATTGTAACTTGTCGAACGATTGGCTATACGGAAATAAATAATAAATAAAGTGATTGAAAATATCTCAGTTAACGTTAATGATGATATTTTTGATGTGAAACCTTTTAGTCATTGACTTTTATAAAATTATAAATTAACATTTTGTTTTCTATTTGTTTTTGGGTTAACGATTTTTTAAATGCATCAAAACGAAATGACTTTTGCAATAATTTAAATGAATATCATCAATGACATGATGGCTGTGAAGATCAATGAATGTTGCTGATTGCAATGCTGATGTTGTTGTTTATCCTTCGATGCTAAATACGGAATTTATTCGCAAAAAATATCCTGATCACAAATTTAAACTTATGAAACGAATAAGGTACATTTTTTAATAATGCTTCTTTTATTTAAAAACGAAAACAAGGAAAACATAATAAACATAAAGTTGAGATTGTTATAGAGGAGGAAATCGAATTAAATATTTTGAAATTCGTGCAGCTGTGGAAATTAATAAAACAAATCAGATCACTTAAATAAATATTAAAAACTCCAAAAATGATGAATTTTTTCTTAAAAATTGCACGAAATATCAATTTTCATTTTTATTACTTTCATGGAAAATTCTTTCATGCTTTTATTTTTTATAATACATTTTCATTTTCTTATTTTATCGGTTTCATTTAGTAGCGTTGTTTTTTATATCAAAAAGTGTTTTTAGTTTTTCTTTATTACCTTATTTGCTTTTTCTACTTGAAATGCTTTGTCTACGATTTTAATTGTTACTGTTTTTGTTTTTTCAATGGAGAATTATCGTAAAAGAAAAAGGAAAAGGATTGGTGGAAAATATTTTGACAATTAGCGTATAAAAAATAGCATTTCGTTTAAATTTTGTGTTAAAGATTATCCTGTCGATATTTTTATGTCTATTGCAATTTTTTTTTAATTATTTTACTTCCTAGTCTTTCATCTTATGTCAAAATTGAATTTTCCTTCTCTTTTATTTTATTGTGTTTTAAATTAATTAAACTTGTGACACAAACAATGAACAGCAAAAATAAATTTATCAATAAATGCTTTTCATTTTCAAATAAGATTTCCTGTAATTAATTTCTTTCTTTCTTCTTTCTAATCGTTTATAATCGCGAGCAAATTTATGCGTGGGAGGAAAAACCTAAATATCGCGAAAATTTGAAGCTTTCATATTAGAATTTGAATTTTCTTTTTACTAAACACGATGAGCGAGTTAAAAAAGTTTCCTTTCGACATCATTTTGTCGTTACAACATCACTACTTACGCGAAAAAACGAACTAAACAGAGCGAAAAATGTTTTTCATTCCTTTAACTTTCTATTAACTGATATTCTTTCATCCAATCTCCTCGTAAGCACTAAAATGTCTGAATAGGTTTTAATAATGTAGAATATATGCGTGTATTCATTATTTAATATATTTTTTTATCGTTAATGTTTTTTATCATCATCTTTCATTCATTTCTTGTTTTCTGGCCGTTGACACATCTGATGTCAACAACAATCTTCATACATTTTTTTCGTGTTGTGTCTCGTCCATGGCATTTTTTTACCATGACATCATTGCGGGCTTGTTCAACGTCATGAAGTAAATTTGACATGATGAGCCACCTTTCGCACTGCTAAAGAATACTTTATCGTTGCGTTCACACAGGAATTTAAGGCGTTGAGCTTTCTTATGCATGAAAACACCGTCTAAATGACCCGTTTCAACAGAACGTATCTAAACAAACAGACAACCAAAAGAGATTAGTGAGTTGACATATTAGCGAAAGCTTCTCTCTTTTCAATTAATTACCTCAATAGCTTTATTGCCCCATCCCATAATTTGTCCAGTCCCAATATAAGCGACAGACGTTGGCATTTCACCCCATTGAAGAACGAAATTCTTCGAAACACGTCCCATGGTGTTAACATAGACACCCTCGTTGTCATAGCACAGCAGAAGATTCATGCCATTTGAATTTGGCAATGTGACAATGCAATGCGGCGAGATTGGTCCTTGAGTCTTTTAGGAATTATAAATGAAGTTGAGAAATGAACTGAAAGATCAAAAAAAGCTCAACTTACATGTTTTGGCAGATAAATATCGTAGACTGTCGCTGAGTCTAAATCAACAGCATGGAAGCCATCAGCAGATCCATAAATGACTTTTAATCGCGTCTGCTCCTCAACTGTCAAGTCAACCAACAATGGACGATGATTTAATTCACCGAAACTCTGTTTGAGAAAGGAAAAAATTGAAATTCTCAAATCTCACATCACAATTAAAACTCACTTTAAATGCCATAAACTTATGGTACGGTTTCGGTGCCCACGCATAAATTTCTATCGAGTCTTTGAGTGCAATCACGAGGAATTTGATTCGTTCGTATTTGACAATTTTAAAATGAACAGCACCTTGTAGGTCGCCAACATTTATCCATCCATTGCGTCGTTCAACTTGCTGCGAAATCGAATTAAAGTATGAGAATTTAAAAGAATTGAAAGCAATTTAAAAGCAGATGTGTAGCCATGGAACATTCGCTGCTATTTCCTCTTTAAATCTCTTAGTTCATTATTTAAAATTAGTGAATGCCTTTGGCTAGACATCTCGAAAGAAATAAATAAAGAAAATTTATTTTACATCTGATAATCCATCAGTTCTGAGAATCTTTGATTTCAGCCAAGACAAATAATAAACACGAACTCGATTCTTCTTTCCGGAAATCGTAACAAGAATATTTTGACCCTCAAGGACTTCCATTTGTTGAAATCGTCGACGAGAAATCAATTGGTAGACCTAAGTAACGAAAATTAATGACATAGAAACAGTTTCAACATCATCATCAACTCACTTTGCCTTGTCCAGATCTATCCAACAACATCAAACCATTTTCGGTTCCAATGAGCAAATTTACGCCCCACAAAGCAGCGCACAAGATTTCCGAATTAAATCGTTTCTTATATTTGCGAATTTCGGGTGTGTCGCTTGTTGCATCATGCTGCGATGTTGGCGTGACATTTACATTTACGTGACTCTCACGACGAGATGCACCGCCGGAACTCCCGGCACCGAACCCAAACGTAAGGAAGCTTCGTTGCTTCTGTTGAAAGGCAAGTGAATGTGGATGAATTAAATGGGGTGAGTGAGCCAATTTATCATGGTTCGAGGGTGAATGATTTTGAATTTGTGGAGAATGAGAATGAAAAGGGGAGGTGTGAGGGGAATTAAATGTTTTTGTGGGGGTGGAATGAGTTGAACTGACAGCAGCGCGATACTAAAATCAAGATTTGAAAGAAAGAAAATGAAAAAAAAGTTTCGTTTTAATCATAAAAAGAAATTAAAAAGTTTCAGTTAAAATTTTGAGGGATATTTTATAAATGACGTCGTTATGATTTCTTGCATGGATTTTTCTTTTTTCTTTTTAATTCGATTAGTCAAAAAGATAATCAAAAATATTTGTTAGTTTGGTTAAAACTGTCAAAACTTATGACGTCATTCACAAAGTATTCCGAAAACATAAATTAAAGCATGCACAACATAACAAGAAATTTTACGTAATTTTGTTCATTTTTAATTCCAAAAAATTATAAAAAATTAATTGATTAGTTGGTTAGAACAATTTCTGTTTCTTCTTGATAATCAAAAGTATTTCTATTTGATTTGAAATCACAAACAAGAAGTTAATTAAATTAATAATGTCTACTTTTAGTACGAATATGAGGAAAATACTTACATTAACGAGATTAATCTTTATATTTTGAGACAAAAAGGATTATAAGTTTGTCATTTATATCAGCTCATTGGGGGATGTTTGAACAGTAAAAAAAGGGATAGAAGAGAGAGAAAAAAAATTATAAATTCATGTGGCAAGTAGTCGTTTGTTTTCAGGGAAAAATGTCTTAACAAAAATAATCAAAAAGTTTCCATGTCACTTCAAAACTTCACGACTCGTGACCAATTAAAAATTTTGTTACGGAAGAATACACAAAAGTTACACAATTGATCATTTTACAATAGCAAGAAGTTGAATGAAAGCTTTACGTACCTCTTCGCTTGTTGATCGATCGTGACGTGGTGGAGTCGCTGGCGATGCTTGACTTAAAAGATCTGGTAAGACGCTTGTTCGTGCTCCGAGATTATTATTTTCACTGCCACGATTCTAGAATTCAAAGAAATAATTATAACATTAATTGTTTTTGTTAATAAACATAATCAGATTAGAAAAGAAAAAGAAGAAAACGTGTAAGTTAATTAAGATGGAAGAAAATCACTTTTCTCCTTTTTACAATAACTTTTATGTACATTAACATTATTTTCATCTTCCTCCTGATTATTAAAATTTCTCCGAATTATTTTCATAGTCCAAAATAAAGCATTATTTATGTAAATATGTTACAATGTTATAGACGCCAAATATTAAACAAATGGTTAGAAAAGATTTTATTCTGATTGTTGTGTTAGAATGTAGCGAAAGATTGAGAGAAGAAAAGAAAGAAAAATTAGACAATACAAATATGTATGCGAAGAAAAAGCATTTTCCAACAGCATGCAACATTTATGATGAACATTGATGAAGTTGTGATGAACAGCGAATCAACCAATGGCGAAATTTCCTCTCAAAATCATTTCATTTTGATTCTCCTTAAAAGATTTGTTAATTTAGAAAACAAAAGAATTCCCAAACATATAAAAACAGAAGATAATAAAATTAATCTGTTGAAAAGTTTTGCCATAAATAGATTATCATCTTCAATGGCATTGGTAAAACAAACACACACAAAATATGAATCACTGGGTGATGATTGTTGTTATGAGAAGGCGGACACATGCTTTAGAGACAAAACAAAATTATAAAAAAAATCATAAATAAATAAATAAATTAGCAAAAAGAAAAATTTGGATCCAAAAAAAAACGGGTTGCAATTAAGATTTGTTTTTTCTTTTTTTCTTTCCTGATTGCGTTGCTTTACCTGCTGCGGCGATGGATTAAATTGTTGGGCGTTTGAATTGCGTGGTGACATGAAAATAACTGACTCAGTTTTTTCACGACGTAATCGGAGATCTAAATTATTACTAGCGTTTGATTGCCGCATCTTGACCGTGGCTTCTTGCGGTCGCTCGTTATTTATTTTCTTGTTCAATGAACTGTCACGTTTTGCGACAAAATCGGTCAAGATCGGCTCGCCTTTAACACGATTACGTTGAAATATAGCACTCGATCGTTGAATCTTTTGCGGTGTAATGTTTTTTGGTGGGGATGATTGTTTATCAGGATAAACAGCTGAATGTCTTTTGGTTTGTGGGAAGAAATCTGTGTGCTCACGACGAAAGCCACGAACGAAATTTGAAAAGCGTGACGTTTCTTGCTTTGGTGCATTTTCTAACACAAGTTTCTGATTTTGTGGCGTCTCAAAATTGTTTTTGGTAAAAATTGTGTTCTTCACACGATTTTCAAGCTTCATTTTATTGTTCATGTCTTCAATCTTTCGTTTCTCTTTAAAAGCCAAATTATCTTTTGAATTATTATCAAACTTTCGACTATCAACAGCAGTCATTGACGAACGTTCTGGGAAGAATCTTTCGAAATTCCATTCTCTTAACAACACCGCCTCGTCATTCTCCGATGTTGTTGATGTCGACGAACCAGTTGTTGCAACTGAACTTGACGATTGACTGGCGAGATTCTATTTTGGAGTGTTTTTTTTTCATTTTCAACAAAATTAACAGTGATCAAAATAAATGATAATCAAATAAAACAAAAAACAACAAAAAAAAAATAAGAAAAGAAGTTCAAATGATGAAACGAAATTTCGCAAAAATCATAAAAATAAATAAGAAATACAATGAAACATTCAAGAAGTTTTGCTGGCATGAAAAATTAATTATTTTATCGAAATCTTTCATCACATCATCAATTAAATAATGAAATGAAACAAAAGGTAAAAAATATGTAATTAAATTAAATTAAAAAAAGGTGAAAGAGGGAAGAGAATAATTTCTTGGTTTTGATTTTAATTGCGCCACAACCATTTGTATTAATATTTGATATCATCATCGATATGCTTTCTGCTGTTACAGTAGCAGCAGCAGCAGCACAAAAATAAAGAATTAGAAATGCACAACCCATGAGCAGATAAATATTCTTATAAATATAGATGTGAAGGTTTAATTAAATCTATTTATGCGGCTACAATAAATTGTTATTTAAACCCATTTTCCTTTACTTCTGTTTTACTACCAATTGTTTCAAATTCTTAAATATTTCTTTCTCATAAAAGAGAAAAAAGAGAGTGAGAAACGCAGATTAACATTAATTAAACGACAAAAGAAAGCTGTGATATTTTTATATGATTGTTGAAATAATTGAAGATAGAAAGAGAGCATGACGGACTTACCCGTTTCATGATTAATGTGCGATCTCCTTGAGCATCGTCATCGGGTGTTGGTGGAAGTGGCCGATTTGGTGGACCGCCTTGATTGGTTGTCGAACTTGTTGCTGTACTATCGCTTGACAAGATTCCAATACCGCCACCAGGTCTATATGAAAATTCAGGACTAGTCAGAAATGATAATTCAAATATTAGCAACACGTCTTTACTTTCATTTCATTCATTTAATTAAGTTTCTTACTTAAAGTTTTGTCTCAAAGAAAGATAATGAAATAAAAATAAGAAGTTGACTGAATTTAGATCAACTCACAGTGGCTTTGGCGGGTCACTCGCCAATAATGTTCCATCGTTTCTCGTTCGATCGTTGGGCTCTTCTGGTTCGCTATCAGAATCCGATGTGTCGATAGGATCAAGTGGATTCACCGGTTGATTGTTGTTATTATTGTTACTACTCGATGTTGTCGATGATTGCTTTCCACCTGCCGATGCGGATCCTGAACGATTATTTCGTGGTGGTGCTTCAGGCTGCGATTGTGACTGTTGGGGCGAGATTCCCAATTCATTTAATTGTGCAGCTAACATGTCCAAATCCTAATCAATGTGTTGAAGATGGGGGAGTTTCGATTTTTTTGTTTTGTACGTTTCATTTGGATCATTGTTTTATTTATTTTTTTGTGGTTGTGTACAATTGTACAAAAAGGGAGATTCAATAAGTGAGAGAAAGAAAAAAAAAGAATTGACAGAAACAGAGAATCGAGAACAATGAAAATAAAACACAAAAACATGAAAAAAAAATTAAACCAACTCGTTGGTTGTTTTTTTTTGGTTTATGTTTCGCAAGAAAGATTACAAAAAAAATAAGAAGCAGATTTCTGTTAAGTATTTAGCTTTCAATCAAGTCAAGTAACGGAAAGTTGTGAGAAAAGAAAAAAGAAATTAAATTAATTGTGATAAGGCGTTGAGAATGTGTACGAAAGAGAGAAGGGGGTTAAAAAGTTGGGCAGTAGCAGCAGCAGCAGCAGCAAGTAAGAAGAATGAGGACATGCAGCCAACACATTGATGAATAATTTCTTAAACTATTCTTATTTTTATGAGGAATATTTGTTATTTGCCAATGTTTTCTAAGATTAAGTTAAGTTTAATGTCACAGCATTCATTATTATGAAATGTTTTTCCACTAATTACTAATTAATTATAAGAATTCATGACTGTTATGACGCAAATAAAATTCCTTAGAAAACAATGACGTTCAACATATAAAAATGATTTCATGATGATTAAAACTAAATTGATTAAGAAGCCAAAAAATATAAACGTTAATTAATGTGGAGAATATATTACAAGAGAGAAGATTCGAAATGAAATGTTCAATGTAAATTTAAATCATAAATTTCAATGAAAAACGATCCTCTCTGTTGTAACAACGTGGAGAAAAATAACAAAAGAAAAGAAACTTAAAAACCTACCTCAGGCCGACGTGGCGGTAGCTATAAACACATCCATTGATAAATACGAGTAGGAAGGTAACATCGAAAGTAATTAAAAGCATTAAATGAAGATTAATTAATTTGTTTTAAATAAATAATTGACGACATCATTCGAAATTATTTCGCAAATCAAAAACGAATTTAACATGAAAAGAAACAAACATAAAAAAGAGATAAATAAAGATTTCTTAGAAGTATAATCATGGAAATGAAATGTAACATGACATCATGACATGAAAACATCAACGATTTTAATTAGCTTAACAATTAGTAATTAAGAAATCAGATCTGAAGTGACTCACCATCGGTTTAAAGAGATTTTGTGAATTCCTTTGCGGTGGTGTTTGTTGCTGGGCTGATTGTTGTTGTGACTGAGCTGATTGCGATGACGATGATGATGAACCATTTTTAGGTGTGGGTGGAAGTGGTCGATTCGCATGTTGATTTTGTGGTGGATCAGGAACGACAATAAGACGATGACTTTGTGGCAGTGCTGGTCTTGATGGTGTTGGCTCTTCGAGCTGTTTATCACGAGATGGCATCTGCTGTTGCGGTATTTGTTGTGGTTGTGACTTCTGATTGCGATTCGCTGCACCATTGGCTTCGGCACCATTGTTGGCTCGTCCCTCTTGGATTTGTTGAAAGTTACGGCGAAGTGTATCGCCACCAGGTGCTTGAATGATTGACGAAGGTTCACCAGCTGTTTGCGGTTCTTCCTCCTCATTTTCACTCCCTGAATAATGATAATCTTCACGTTCCTTCTCTTGCTTACGTTTCTTGCAACGGTCGATATGATCCTTAAGTTGGATGCGAACTTGCCGTTCAGTCGGTTGTTCCTTGATGAATGGTGCTTTCAATAACTGTTCCGTATATGGTCGTTGATGATAATCTTTCACTAAAACTGTATCAATGAATCCGTGGAATTTCTTCGACCACTTCTTTGACTTAAGACGCGGCGGAGGATTTCTTGGAATCAGAAAGAGCGCACGCATTGGATGTAAATCACAAAGTGGCGGCTGAGATTCTGCCATTTCCAAAGCTGTTATGCCTAACGACCAAAGATCTGAACGATTGTCATAAGTTGCATCAGGATTCTCATCACAAGCAATGACTTCTGGTGCCATCCAGTATGGTGTTCCTAAAATAGAAAGTTTATGAGAATTTCGTGTTAATTTATCATTGTTTACATACCAATGAATGTATTTCTTCGTCCAATAGTTCTATCAAGTTGCGCTGATACGCCAAAATCAACAAGCTTAACTTCCGCATTGTCAGTCAATAGAACATTTTGGCCTTTGATGTCGCGATGAATTACTTTATTCGTGTGAAGATAACTTAATCCACGAAGAATTTCACGACATATGTAAGCAATCCATTCTTCTTTTAAACTTTGTCCTTTTGTTGATTTCACAAGATCTGTCACTGAACCAGCTCCGCAATATTCCATTACGAGCCAAAGTTGATCATCTTTTCCTGCCGGCGATTTCTTGATGAAAGCGCCGTAGTATGTGGCAATGTTGCGATGATTTGAATACTTTTTAAGCACATTGATTTCTAACTTAATTTCTTCTTCTTCATCTTCAGTCACGTCCATTACTTTGATAGCGGCAAGTTGACCAGTTTTCGTATGTCGACCCTAAGAAACAACAAAGAAACGAGCAATTAATAAGTTTCGCGAAAAGAAACACAATTTTATTGAATAAACAACCTGATGAAATAAAAAGTCAACTAACCTTGTAAACCTGTCCATACGTTCCATTTCCTACAACTTCAATCAGCTCAAAGATGCCAGCTGGCTCCTAAAAGCATAAAATTAATTGTTGAGTTAAATAAACTTTTCACATGATAACAATTTGTATTTGGGGTAAAATTTAGAACTGCGTTATGTGCGTGTGTGTGTGGGTATTTGTATAGATGATGTTTTTTTTTTGTTTTCTCAGATTCATCATTTTCTTTCTTTTCAACGGAGAAAAAAATCCCGACCACACCTATTGTTGTTCATAAATATATTCCAGTAAATGACCCAAGATGACTCAGATGCAATAAATTTGTTTTATCAAAATTCTGATGAAAATTCATATCGATAAACGCGGCGATTTGTAAAGTTTTGCTCACCTTCAATGCTGATAAATCAATATCATCGAGTGAACAATTTTGAGGCATCGCCATGTTTTTTATTTTTTTGACTTTTTCCACTCCTTAACTAGCTTTTGCTCAACTGCTATGCAGAAGGATTATATTTCACATCAGCAAAGAATTGGCAAAATGGATTTAACACACTTAAAGTTGCTTTAGAGAGCGGCAAATATAAAAATAGTGTCGATTAAACAATCTTAATTCTATCATGTAAATCCAGGATTTCTTTGATAAGACAGATTTCAAAAATTCACTATTCACGTCACATTCACGACCTAAATACACTCGAATTTATGCTATTTGACTTTTACAGTATTCGAATGATATATTTATGACACTTTCATGTTGAAAGTGATAGGAAATAACACTGAAAATTGAAGATTCGTCGGCTCTCTGATCCGTTCTAAATTAAAAAAAGTTGTTCTAAAAGTTCTAAAAAATTTCACCTTGTGAAACATTTTTGTACTGCTGTTGTGTAAAGTATCTATACTATTTATGAAACTTGCAAGTAACTTGCAAACTTGACTCGAAAGTTAATTTTCAAAACATAAGTTAAATAAATAATTTTTAATGTTTGAGAAACATGTATCAAATTTAGTTAATATTTTTAAAATTTTAAAGTACTCTGTGGTTATATAAGCAAAATACTTTCCTTTCATTATACTGATCCTCGGACACTTTCTGTCCGGGGAGAGAAAACATTTATTTAAATTAACTGATATGCTCATATATGAGCGAATAAAATGTGATCAACATAAATTTCCTAAAAAATTTTCCATTCATAAAATTTCAAAATTCATGGTCTAAGATATTTATAGAATAAATATAAACGTATGTTTAATAGCGTATGTTTGTATCACACGTCTCAATATATCGTAAAATATTGTATTCACCTAAAAAGAGCTTATGAAACTAAACTATCGAAGTCTTTTGGCCGCCATTGTTTATTTAATTTTCAATATTCAATGTTTTCAAAATGTTTCTATGTTTTCCGAAAGCAAATATGTATGGACTTTATTATAAAAATACTCCTTACAAATGTAAAATTCCACATCTTTCAATAAAAAAATATTAGATTAAGTTCATAATTTTTATACATCCTTAATCTTGTCCTTAATATTATCTTAATATTATCTTACAAGTACATAAATTAAATTTTGTTAACAAATAAACCAATATTATAATGAATGGAATCGAAAGTTAATACATATAGGTTTTATCTTTAGATACCATACAAGATTTAAATCGTTAGATGATTTTCATTATAGGAAAATACTAATAATTTATTGAAAGAAGCTAGTTATTTAAGAACATAAACAATTAGAAGGTTTATTAAATTATTTTTAACAATAATATTGAATTCTTAATCTATGATTGTTGCGCTTAGAATTTTGATGACTACATCTGTTGTAAAATTCCTTTCCTTAAATAAAAAAATTAGGATCTACTTAGGTATTTTGAAAATAAAATACTATTTTCTAATTAAAACTTCTTGCATATGTGCGTATTGAATATTTTTTCTGAATAGGTAATAAAATTTAATGACTTAAATAAAAATAAATTTAAAATTTATATTTCTCTTAAATAAAAATTGACAACTTTGATTGAAAATTGATATTAAATCCAATCTAAAGTTAAACGAGATCTTTTAGTCTCCCCACCTTCTATCACTTTTCAATAATGTTATTTAATGAAACATCTTCAATACTACATACATAAGAAATCAATATTGTCCTTATACGTCCATACCAGAATTTGCATATTTTCAGATAATTTTTCTAAATGTAGGTATTGAAATTAATTTTAATTTAATTTAATTTAATTTTTTATTTCTATAAAGGTGTACAATTACAAATTACATTTAAAATTTTAAGTTCCATCTCCTTTGAACCTTTGATAATTTTAAAATGGTCGAAAACGTTTGAATTTTAAGGATGTATAATGTGTAGGTAGATTTATGCACTGATAAAAGCATATTTCCAGTAGAATTTCATTCATAAATATCTAATTAATGATAAGGTTCATACATATTTTGAGATTTTCGTAAGCGCCGTTGTTAACTTTCTATTCAATGTTTTTTTTCTTCATTCAACTCTATTCAGTGGAGTTTCAAACTAGAAGTTCTTTTGAGTTCTTCCATTTGTGAAACTTGATTTCGTTTTATATATTTTTGAAAATGAAATTTAAACATAATTATAACATTCCATGGTGTGGATACCTGGAAATATAATTAATAAAGTAAATAAATTTTTATTCTAAAGACTTCATCATAATAAAAATGTAATTTAAGGTCCATAAAACTTATTTTTTTGTAGAAATATTTTTCACAAATGGCGAATGTTTTTAGAAAGCAAAAGAAAATAAAGACAAATAATGAGTAGAAATAGAAATCAATTCTTGCATTATGGCTAAAAGCAATTATTTTGGAAATTTAAAATTTAAAACTAAATTGATACTAACCTGGACTTCATCTAAAAAAATTCTTAGCCATTTTTATTCGCTTTTTTTTTTGCTAAATCTTCATTCATATTTAAATCGATATAAATTGTGACGAGGGTAAAATAAGAGGGTGGGTGTAAAATATGTTGTGCACTCAATACAAACAGGTTTGAAATGACAATTGAAATTCAAATTGAAATGGAATGAAAATCTTGTATGATTCAAGCGAATGCGTTCAATTCGTTCAATTATTTATCAACATAATAAGGTTGGAAATAAAGTAGTGGAACAGTTGATAGATTACAGACGAGATATTTATAAATGATGACTTGCTGAAGTTTGTTGATAAAAAAGATGTATGTAGCTTCATCATAGAGGCATAGAAAATAAAGAAGTGAAACATCCTCATACCACACACATGAAATAATCCAGAACATAAGAAGAACGTTCCGGTTCCGGAGCAAGTTTCTGTTCGCTCTCCCCTTGTTATTGTTTTTCGTGCCATAAAATCTTAATTCTAAATTTGTTTCGCTAGGTTTTCAAGGATGAAATGGAACATATTTTGTATTTTTGATAAGGTTAATTTAAATATGTATTTTAAATTTTACTCACAAAATTAAAATCACATTTTATGATAAGAATCGCGTGTTTTGGAACATAGATTAAATGAAACATAAAGTTTATGGATGTCGCATGTATTTGAGTGCATGCTAGGAAAAGTAACGCAATCTTCAAATAATGACTAAACATTTCAATACATGTCAAAAGGAAATTGGATGTAGGTACGTAAGTCGTAGAATTTTATTAGCTTCACTATGAAATTTTGAATGCAAATACATTTCATTGTATGAGAGCTGGAAGAATATAAACCATAATAAGCACTACTTTATTTCTCAACTTTATTTCCTTGCTGAATAATTAAAAAGTAAATAAAAATTCCTTTTATATTTAATAGTTCTTTCCACTTCTTTATATTTGTGGCATTTTGATTGCTTTCGAGTGAAGCAATTTCGTAAAGAAAAAGGAAGAAATTAATTAAAATTTGATTAAAATGATCAGCTGACCAAATTGAGCATTGCGGAGTAGTAATTTAAGTTACAATTAGTTTATCAAAAGGTTTCTTTAGAAACTCACGAAGCATTGTCATAAATAATTATGAATAACTACTTTAGCAAAATGACTAGAAAAATGTTGATTTATTCCAATGTTAAATAAATCTGATTTCCTTACTGAGATAATAAAATATATGCACATAAAAAAGAGGAAAGAAATGTTGTTAAGCTTTAAAAGGTAGATCGAGAATATGCACATTGAGATGATTACGCTTGATTTATTCATTTAGAAGATTCATAAATTTTCTTATAAAATTCAGATACGCAGAATTGTTATTGAATAAGAAGCTTTGTATTAAAATTAATGGCTTTATATTTATAGTGGCATTCATAAAATGTTTTTCAAAGGAAAATCAACTGAATTAGTTTCATAATTTTCTGATGACAACCTTCCGTAAAATAAATTCAGTAAATATCCATGTTTATTCAATTTGATCAATCATCTGAATTATTTAAATTGTTTACTATTTGTTTGAAATAAATCTGACCCTTTTCAATCAAAATAATAAAGGTCAGTTTCATTCAAAGATTTTCATGTTGTTCATACGATTGCGGTAGTTGAAGTGACACATTTTTATCTTCTTAAATCATTCAAAAAGATCTACGAATCAATAAGGAACTCAATATGTAGATTAGTACAAATAGATTTTACTAAGAAAATATTGTATTTAGATGGTAAACAGATGACGTTTAAGCAAGGAGAATTTAAACTTACCGCTAGCGATAGCGAGAAATTCATAGAAATATGTATTCAGATGGTAAGAAACTGATAAAATCGATAATACGAACGAATATTAAAGTTCTGCGCATAGCAAAAACAAAAGCGAGAGAGAAAACGACAAGTTCATCTAGATGCGTACTTCAATGAATATTTTTGATGTTGCTCGAAAACAGCGTTTCTCGTACGAACCTAGCATAACTTACTACAGCATAAATACTTCAACATAAACATGACTGTTTCATATTTTTATAAAATCTTCTTTTTATGTTCCATCAATTTATACTTTAAATCGCAAATATTTGCAAAGTCTATAATTGAATGTTTAAATATTTATTCTATTATTAAAATATTTCAGTTTATTAAGTAAATTCAATTTTATTTTAAAGGCACTTTAATTTTTCTCACATTGTCTCACAGATTAAAAGTTTATTTTATAAAGAAAAAGATTTATGATTTAGACAGAATATAAATAAATTAAATATAATTTTGCATTTACATACATGCTTTCCCGATAGGCACAAGCAGCAATTCCGAAAAAGTTGACTTAAAAGTCACTTTAAAGGAAACTTCTCATTCTCTAATAGGTCGTTTAATCAACGCCGTAAGATTCGCGGAATATGCTGGATACATATAAAGTATTCATAAGCATACAAACGGGGCAGTTTCGCCGTTCGGGATTATTATTGCACTGACTATGCACTTGTATAAGTAATACGCATTATTACCAGTACAATGGATCTTGTAATATGTGATCTCTCTAACGCTTTTAATTTAGATACTATTAGAAAGTACGTATGCGTGTATGTATTATCTGTGTCAGAGTACGAATTTCTGATTGACAGTTTGTAATTTAAATTATAATTTTAATATTATTGAGATTTATTTTCCCTTTACATTCTTTTAGTAAAATTTTATATCAAAGTTTTTACGTTTCGGGAAAATGTAATTAAAAATAGAAATGATTTCATGCATGAAATTCAGTCCCTAATGTGTAGATGTTATTTAAAATATTTTTGAAATTGCAGTGCAGAAATTTATTGCGATTTCAATAGAGTTCAATTTCATCTTATGGGATCAAATTTATATCAAACGGAAATTCCTTTTTTTATATCTAAGTCTTTTCAACTTATACAAGCCCCGATTTAACTGCAATGTATTGGAATGGGTTTGATTTCTTAGTAATTTAGAAGAGATTTACATCATACAATTTGTATTATTTGGGTGCAAATGGAAATGCATTTAAGAAATCTGAGAATCATTCTTCGTCACTTAGAAAATAAGCAAAATTTATTAAAAGAAGAAAGGTTAGAGAATTTCCATATTTCCCTTCCATAAAATTCTTCATCGTTCTTCTCTTCTTATGTGAGATTGCGATATCGAGTAGATAACATTTTTGAACAAAATTAAAGCCTCCAGCGTAGAGGAAAATATAAATCATTTTAAGAAATGGAGATAACTTCATTCCCTGTTATCAAAGGAAACGGAATATCACGAAGTAAAAAACTTTTAGATAAGGCACTTAAAAATCGTTCACAGCCAAATCGTTTCTGAATATAATACAAAATTTTAAAATTTTATCAATGATTGCTTAAGAAAAAAGTCAAAAGAATTTCTATAGCTCGAAAAACTCTCTTTTCAGTCAGTGAGTGAAAATCGTGCATCCAAAACCATTCGATTGTTTAAACTAACTTTCTCTTCAGTTGGATACCAAAAAAAAAAGTGCAGTCATGAAATTTCAAAGACAATATTCTGTTTTTTGTGAAATCATTGTGACAGTGAATTTTTAATTAGTACCGACATTGAGGATAAACAAATTTGTATGTGACGAATGTGCGTTGAATATTTCGAAACTTTTAATGAAAAAATTGTTTGAATGTAGTAAACTATCCCCTTGAAACGAAGAGATATCTCAGATATATAAATCGTACTTCGTTGTATATAAAAGTTTTGTACATAAACAAAAACGAAGAGAGAAATAAGCGGGAAAAAGCAAACAATTTCAAGTAGAGAAGAATTTTAAAGCAATTTCACAATACAAAACTAGAGAATTTTTTTTTTAATACAAGTTGGAAATTAAATTAGAAATTCATTTTATAAAATTAGGTGATCGTGAACCTATCGTGATATCATATCAGAATCTTAGACAGTCGGACCAATAAAAACATTCTTCAATGTTGACTCAATAAAAAGCTAACGAATAAACGACGCAGTCACTAACATTAATGTAAGATATCTTTTGGAACACTTTCATATTTCTTTAAATATTAACATGGATTGGAAGTTGGGAACAAAATTATCATATCAATCAGCATTCAGTCGACTTTTGAGGAAAAAAAAGATACGTCTCCGAATAGATTGGAAATGCAAATTAAACATGTTGAGCAAAATAGCTTACAAAATTATTCATATATGAAAGTCATAAAGATATCGAAGCACGTATTCATCAAGAATAATAAATAAAACGAATAGGTGATAATAACAATGAAGTGTTAATTGATTTAAGAAATATTTTACATCTTTTACAACCTACGCAATATCATAGACTTCCGTTAATGCTCGTATTAATGCTTCTATGTCATAGGAGAAAAAAATCTTTTACCATTATCTCAACAAGATAAAAACGAATTCCTCTAATTTTTGCTCTCATTATTTTTAAGGTTAACAAAAAATATATTTTCCCGTAAAAAACATCGTTATTCAATTTGAAGGCTTCTATTAAATCACCCTTATATACAGTTTGTTATTCAAGTATCGTAAATTTGTTACGCATACATGCAGCATTGAAAAATAATTATTATATTTTGTTGCCTTTACCGAATGAGTCGGATAGAAACAGAAAATCGTAAGACGACAACTTTATATTCGAGAGAGTGAAAGAAAAATAAATGTTGTGTATAAAAATGGTGGGGAAATTTTTAACCAGCTGCGTTGAGCCTTATATACACAATCGGTGTCTGCTTTTATGTATTGAGCTTACGAAGCAAACAGAACACAATTCGTTGTTCAGTTTCGTTTATGACGTTGCACGAAGCGGTACGTAATCACATCTATTCCAATATTTTTGCATTTGATTATCCAAAAAACGACAAGTGATGAAGACAATGTTTAATTAACTTAAATAAATAAATTTCTAAAGTTAATAACGAATAAAAGTGACGTGAAGTAAAATCTAAAGTAATTAAATTTTGTGTTCAAAAAAAACTTTAAGATAGACCAGGATATAACAGTGTTAGTGCATGCGATTTGTAAGCCGCTTGAGTCAGTGTGTGTAAACATTACAGAAGGAAAACGTCTCTGAAGCAAAGGAAAGATATTTCAATGCTGAACACATTTGAAAGTTCCCATTGAAAGGGGGTTAACTTTATATTTAAGAACCTAAAACGGAAATCTGCTTTTGACAAAACGTGTTCTCAACATATTACAGCAGCGCGGGCAGTTCTTCAAAAACTTTATGTTATTAAAATGTTCTGGAATAATTTCGTCTGTTATTGGTGAGTTTCACAACTTTATAATAGAAAATTAAAACAAATATTCAGTTGTTATTAATTGATGTTTCCACTTAAGTCAATGTCTCGAGTAACTCTCATAATATCGGCATTTATGTATTTTATGTTCCTTTACCTCATCTAATATTATGTTTCGTTCCATTGAAATTTGCTTTTCTTTTTTTCCCTTTTTACTCTTTTGCCGACACAGTACGGCTAAGTCTTTCTTTCCCATCTAACGTTGAACGGCTGTTTGTGTGTATATGTATGCATGCTACTCGAGCATATGGAACATAAATGTGTGTACACATTTCGGTTGATACTGACAACTGAAAGAAGAGAATTTGCAGAGAAGAAAAATATCTCCTGCTTTCTGAAATAAAACAAAAAAAAAGCATAAGCACAAAGCGAACATGAGAAAACAACTTGGGGGAATGAGATTGTTGAGTAGCGACGAGAAGCGCATTTTTCATTTGTTCATTTAAAGATTCATCTCGCTTTAAAGGGATAATTATACATGAAAATGAAAGAATCAAAACGAGTAAAGCGCATTGCTTTCTTGCATTCCTGCGCAGCATAAATTTTATTTTATATTTCGCATGTTTTATAAAGTTAAAGCAAGAGACAAACATTTTTGACATGCAGACGCCACTCGCTGCTGGCGCATGTTTTTAATGGAAACGATAAAAATAATACTTAAAATATAAATAATGTTGAACAGGGGACAGACAGAGCGAGCGAGCTCTGCTAAGTAAAAAGAAAAAGAGAAGAAAGAAGTAAAAAAAAACGTACACAAAGATTAAAAGACCTTCAAAATATTATCGCTATGAGGAATCCTCGACAATCGTCGTTTTTCCTTACTTTACATTCTCATGACACCTTTTTTATATTTGTCGTCGATTTATTTTATTTTCACGTCTCTCTATCTCTCTTTTCTCTTTTATTTTTTGCTTCATTTCCGAGCAGATTGAACAACACAACGCGATTGAATGTGGAAAAATATGGTAAAGATAGATAGTAAGGAAGTTTATAATAAAATGGATCCAAGGAAGTTAGAGAAGATTCAAATTTATCCGTCGAAGCAGCATTGCGGATATAATAAGATGTCAAACCAGTTGCCGAAACTAACAAAGACAATCATGTCACCATTGACAACAATGCCACCCAAGAAAATCATGATTGCACCACAGAACGGTGTTGCTGTTAAAGCAAATCCAATGCCACAAACAAACGTCAACATAAAAGTTGAGACTGGTGAAAAAATGCCGACAACGACGACAACTGGGAGTATCAATTCAATGCAATTGTCAGCAATGAAGAATAATTTTGCAGCAAAAGTTAATTCTTCTCCAACTGTTGCAAACCTTCCGAATTCTCCAAAGATTCCTTTGAAGATCGAACAACAACAACAGCAGCAACAAGAAAATAAATCCGATCCCAGAGCTATCGATAAGCAGAAAGAATTGGCAGCTGCTGCTGCTGCTTACCGATCTGAGAAAATATCACTTAACGATGTTCATCCCTACATTACGTGCTTCTTATGTCGAGGCTATTTAATTGAAGCAACAACGATTGTCGAGTGCTTGCATACATATTGTCATAGTTGCTTAATGAAACATCTTACGAAGGAGAAATGTTGTCCACAATGCGACATGAGCATAAACAAGTCAAAAACAAACATAAAGTGAGTTAAAAAATTGCATTTCCTAATGTTATTGAATATGGAAAAATAAAAATAATACTTTCGTCATTTAGATACGACGCGACAATCCAGTCAATCGTTTACAAACTAGTTCCTGGATTGTATCAAAAGGAATTGTTACGACGAAGAGCTTTCTATAAACAACATCCACTAGAAGCAAAACTGGCATCACCAGAAGAGCGCGGCGATGATACGGAACATTTAATATTAAGTCCACACGATTTGATTTCATTATCGTTGGATTATGCAGAGAAAGAGTAAGAAAATTTGATATTCATTCGATGATATTTTGCAAGTCAATTTTTTTTACTTATTGAAATTTTGTGTGTTTCTTCTTTTTATTTATTCGCAGAACTCTTCAAGGAATGGAAACAGATGAGAGCGTTCAAAACCTTCTTCATCCAAAATACTTAAATTGCCCAGCAGTTTTTAAAGTTGAACATTTGAAAAAGTTCATCGTCAATAAGTTTCTCATCAACAGTCATAAATTTAATGTTGAGATCAGCTACAAAGTCAAAACAATTGTTTTACCCGAACATTACACATTGATGGATGTTGCATACATTTATACATGGAAGAAGGTAAGGAAATATCAACAAAATTAATGAAATATGATAGTTTTCTAAACGATTTCCTTTTCTCTTCCTTCACTTTAATTACTTTTCAACGTACCTAGGAAGCTCCAATGCCGTTCTTTTTCCGTATCATTGCGAAAAATTCGAAATGCGATGAATTGCCTGAAGTCGCACTACGCAGGTCACCAACAACAACTCTCCCGAATGCTACCGACGACTCTCTCGGTGCAAAGAAGAAAAGTGTTTCGTTTAAGGAAGAAGTTGAATCGATGATTGAGAAGAAATCGGTTGAGAGTGTACAAAAAGCAGGCGGTGGTGTATTAACGACAACATCGACAACGACGACGACGAAGACAGGCAGTGAGAATGGCAATAAAAAGTCATTAAATGATTATCCGCCTAATGCACCACGAATCGAGACAATAAAATTGAAACTTGATGTTTCAAACAATAATGTCAGTATAATTAAGAATACTACCGCTGTTGTAGCTGATTCTGCATTAAAGAACGAAATGAAACAGCAAAAGCATCAACAACAACGTTCCGAGAAGAAGGAAAAGAAAAGTAAAATCGGCGAACATTTCATACCAAAATATTCGATTGAGAGTGAAAAGAACCAACCGAAAGAAGTGAAAAAGGATGAATATGAGTTTGATGATGATATCGATCAACAGAAGCTTGGATTCTTGAACTCATTTCAGTTGACATCGAAGAAGAGTTTACAGTCCAGAGTGAATGTCAAGAATGAAAATAACATTCCTTTGTCCAACAACGTTTCAGCTAATGAAAGAAATTCTTCAGAGAAGAAGACTCCAGAAACAAATGTTAATAAGCGGAAGAGTAAAGAACCGGTTAAAGCGACGAAGAAGTACAAGTTCCATGAGATGAAGTCTGTGGGCGAAGGAAACAAATTTCTGTTCACAAAGACTGGCGATGGACATGAAATCACTTTTGATATGTCACTCAAGCCTTTGGGTAGTAAACCACCGTTGAGTAAAGTTAAAAGTGACATTTTGATGGCACAGCAACGTGCAGATGCAAAAGCAAAATCTGAAATCATTAAGAATGAAACGAAAGCATCAAATGAACAGATGAACAATGAAAACCCAGCCAACAACCATCATCGAAATGTTCCGTTGAAGCCAAAGAAGTTGCCGATGTTGTTACCAAAACAAACACCACCAACTAATGCTCCCACTTCAGTTGCACCGACTGCAATTTCACCAACTGCATTTGTCATAAAGAAGCCAGAAACGAAGAAAGATGTTGCAGCCAGTGAAATTAGTGTAACAAAGATAAACGATCAAAATCATCAGCTTCGTGTTTATGGGCCAAAATCTCCAGCGAAAACAACAACAACAGAGTCACAACAGACATTTAAGATGCCAGAAGCTTTCGCACATCCTTTACCAGTAAAATCAAAGTCAAATTCATTAATCAACAACACTTCGATACCAAACATATTAAAACCTTACGGATGTCCAGTGAAAATGCCGAAAAATATTCCTGAAAATATGCAAACACCTTATGGATGTCGAACGCCATTTTATGTTCCTAGTAGTCCGTCATACACACCCAACTTTGATCCAAAACCACAGCATAAGTATGCAAATCCACATCTTTATGCTTCGTTTATGCAGTCAATGTTTTGTCCACAAAACAACACTGGAAAATTGTCACCTCCACTTAACAACAACATAGCGACACCACCAAAGTCGTCATCGTCATCAACAACAGCCAGTGACAACTCAAGAAAGCGTTCTCAATCTTCTTCAAACGACTCAGGCATCCCACAAAAACGAAAGTCACCGTCACCTACAAAAACTTCGGAAACAGATCCAAAAGCCATTTCCATTTTAAATAAAATTAACTTCCCTTCGTCTCTTTCCGTGACGCTTACAAATGAACAGGAAGAAAACAAAAAAGAACAGTTAAGAAGTCAAAAGCAAAGCATAGTCAATAATAACATTGAAATTATTAAAATTTCTGATGAAAAAGAGGCAAAGACGAGTAGCAGCGGTGGCGGTAATCAAATAAAAGCTTCAAGTACATCACCAACCGATAAAAAGACGACGACAACGACGTCACCAACGGTTAGTGATAAGAAAATGTCTGAACAAAAGAAATCGCCGATTAATACAACACTGCCAGCTTTGGTTCCAAATGCAACAGCTGTGCTGAATGCAACGAAAAATCTTCCAGAATCAAAGGAAAGTTTTCAGCGAGCGTTTCTTGAATCATTAATGTCCGTCAATGCGAAGCAAAACCTTGAGAAAAATAATTCAGGAAAGAAAAAAGAAACAAATAAATCAGAAGTTTCTGAGAATGATGAGAAAGAAAAACTTTTAACAGAAATAAAAACTGAAGTTGATGCAACTCCAGAACCTGTTAAAGTTCCTGTTACACCAAAGAATTCATCGAAGCATTCTTCGGATCTTTCATCTAAGAAAAGCCTTTCATTGACGCCACCACCGACAAAAGTGAGCGATAAATCTTTGATGAGCACCAACAAATCTCTTACACCGCCACCGATGTTACAAGATCCAGCGATTGCGCAAGCGATGCAATTCAATATGTTTCTTAATGCAGCAATGAGTGCTGCAGCAAAATCAAATTATCCATTTGATATCGCGAATATTCAAAGAACAATGTTGATTGAAACATTACGACAAAATGTCGAGTCAAATAATTTGTTAGCTTTGCATCGACAAATGCAGCAACAACAACATCAACAAACTCAAAAAAATGCTTCAACATCATCATCGCCGTCTTCTAATTCCGCTTCAAAGCATTAAGATGTATCGCTTGTGCAAATATTTGAATAAATGTAATTACAAACATACATGAAGTATTTGCTTAAAACTTCTGTATTATCTTTATTTTTACTTTTAAATAATTTTACACTTTTAAGACTTTTAATGTGCTGTTTTCTTCATCTTTTGTTGATAAATTTTTGTGTTAGAAATTTTAAATATCTTCAAATTGTATTTTTATACATTAATCAACATAGAATTAGCAAAGCATAATAAAATATCTGTAAAAGTAAAGAGAAAAAAAAAGGCAAATTTTGTTTTTTTCTAGATCAACGAATGATATTAAATTACAGGAAATTGTTCGACTTGTTTCTTAAATATTAAATGTCTTTGAAATGTTTAGACTTTGATGTCGATCTCGATATGTTAGACAGTCACTTGCATCACTTGATCAACAATTGAACTCGTTAGCACTGCTTTAACTTTAACTGTGATAAAAGTTGAATTCACAATTGGAATAAGTCGAAAGGGTTCGATTCCCATATAATTCCTAGAACTTTCAATAACGATCGATCATGAAGGCATCGATAGAAAGAAAAAATTTTCTAGGACAATTTATTTATCATTAATTTCCATCAAAGCAAATATTTATCAGTTGAAAGTTTTCTTTATATTTCCAGTCAATTTTATTTTAAATTATTTTCAATATCGACAAATGATAAAATTGTCTTTCAATTCCTCAAAAAAAAATTCTTCCCTTCCTTCCTTACATGACGTCACCAGTGTCAATTCAAAGACATTCTATCTAATAAAATTAATAATTCGAATCTCTCCCCTATGCTCATTAAAAAAATTGTAGCTGCTCGTAACAACAATCTGGATTATTCGTCGTATATTTATTTTTTTCTGCTTCTGCTATCGGGGAACGAAGGAAAAGGCATCTTAATAATCCACCAACCAGAAATTCAAAAAAACATGAACAACGTAAAGTAAAAAAGTTTCTCATTCATCAAGCGGATTTTTTTTCGTTTATGTTTTTTCATGATACAACATTCAGAGTTTAAAAATATTCATTCAGTTTATGAGCCGCACTCGAGTTTATGACATAAAGAATATTTTATGTTTCTTCCAACCCTCGATACCTTTCTGCTATCTGATATTTTCACTCGTTTTAGTTTTCAACATTTATAAAGCCTCATAAACTCAATAAACCAACACAAACGCTCGACATCAGTCACGAACACAAACGTCAAACCCACACGATGATGAAAAATGGAAAAATATCTGAATTATTTATTTTCTCGTTACACAAGGCTTCTCACTCTATGCACACTCAATTCTTTTACTTTTTCTCAACTGCATGCTGACTTATACAATTCTTGACTGTAGAGAGTTGTGCAGAGAATATTTTGTTGCTCGACTTTTTCTTTCTTTATTATACTTTCATGAGAGTATAACACATTTTTTCATTATGAAAAGAAGAAAAAAATTGTGTTATGTACACTGCTCGACGGCTACACAACACACAATACATAAACTTAATTCAATTTACATAACAAACTTTTGCCTCTCGCTAAGCAAAAGACGATTTTCAAGTTTTTATTTTCATACAATTTGCGATGCTCTGCTTTTTTCTCCTTGATTTGCAAACTGCGATCTTTTAAAACGAACAGAAGAAAAAGAAGAAAAAAAAAAGATTACGACAAAAGTTTGTCATAGACGAATGAACTTTTTCACGAGCGTCTTACTTGCTTACTTATTTGGGTTGAAGAATCAAGAAGAACGGAAGTACAAAGGAAATTGACTTCTCTGAAATTATTGAGTTTCTTTTTTTTTACTTTATTCCGAAGATTCTAATCTTTATTATACTTCTCAGTCAATTTAATTTCTTAACCAGGAAACTTCTTCTCTCAATCTTTACACATATAAATGAAACTTTCACATTTTGAAAGGATCTGATGAATGACAGATAAGCTTAAAATATCTATGACAGTCGTGGTCAATAACTTTGAAATAGTTGTCGAAATAGAAACAACGCAGAGTTGTGTGAGTTGAATTTATAATATCACAATCTCAATTCAGATAATCCATCGTAAATTACAGAATTCGCATTGAAATGTCGTATTCATTAGTGAAAAGTTTTCGCATCTATAAATTAAAATAATCGCAGATAATTCCTTATACAACATAGATAAACAGAATTTCGTTTATTATCGATCAAGATGGAATTATCTGTGTCATAAATCAAAGCAGAGTTTGAGAATTGGAAATGGAATAAATTCACAATTGCATAATCAAGTAAGGAAATTTATTAAAATATAAACTTTTGAGACAATTAAAATTCTTTTTATATCCAAAAAGATATCAAGAACTCTCCTTAAAGATGTAAAAACAATCACTAGAAATGTTACATCACTTTTTAATTCAGGACTTGGCAGATTAAACGTCCGTCGATTACGTTTTCTTTTGTCTTTTCTCTCTCATTTTATATATTTTATTATTTTCTTCTTTTCACGTGCCCACCGCCAAAGTAAATTCTTTTTATTTCATTTTTCAATTTACTAGCTATACGTCAACGAACCCATTAATGTTGTGTCTATAAATTGATGTTGAATTCATGCCTTGCTTAAGTATTCAACATTATTTCTTTGAAAATCATTCAATATCAACTGTCGTCTTAAAATAAATTCCAAATGTTCACAATTTCACCTTGAAATATTTTCGATAGATTGTTCAATCTCTAAAAATCCACACGAACGAGATATCTTAAATAAACTTCATAGATGTGAAAATATTAATTTTTTGCACACTTCGGATTAACATAACTAATGACGATTCAACAACCACAACATTGTTCCAGTCAAAAGTCTCTAAGATGCCTTTTTTGAGAGTTCTTGGAATTCAAGGAGTGATTATGATTCAAGGCATTCAAGTCATTCAAGTCATTTTTCATAGTAAGAAGAACCATTCGTAATACGAGAATTACTCTTGCAAATAAACCCCTTTTTAAGATCAAATATGATGGTTTCAGTTTATGCTTTAAGTTACTTGATGATATTCAATTAGTGATTATTTGTCTATTGTCATTTTACTTATGAAGTGTAAAAACATCAAAATGTCTTATCACTCTCGGTGTGAATGATGGAGGGGAGTCATGGTTAGTCATTCTTTTTGCAATTTATTGTACAATGGTAAAGTGAAAATAATATTTTCCAATTTTCGAGCTAATTTCAGTTTGAAAGTAGCCAATTAAAGAATTATAAGTAACTAAAGTTTAAATTTCTTACTAAACATAAAAATACTTTCCAAACTCTTAACAATCACGGAACAATTTATCATAAAATCTTCTTCAATGACATTAAAGTTTGAATGATTGAGCAATTCAACAATTGATAAACTCATTAAGTTTTATGTTGCTTTTTGGATGTACCTAATAACAAAAAGTTTTTCTCATAAAGATTTTACAACGCACTGCGGCAGTGCGCGGTGCCTTTCATTCTTTTAAAAGATGCATTCCATCAAAATCGATAATGAAGCTTTCAATTTTTCAGTTTCTGTTTACTTATCTAATTACATTAACTATTCAATTTCTCATAGATATAAATTTCTTACTTGAAAGGACAGTTTGAGTTTTAAATTTTTCTTTAGTTTCTCATTTTAAGTCAGACTCATGGTGAACTCCGAAAATTTCCCAAGGGTGCGATAATCGAATCGCATATGAATGTTTCTCACTTTTCTTCTTCTATTGAAATAAATTTATTTTAAAAATAAGAAATCATTGAAAAATGTTAAAGTTTAACTCAACTGCGCTCAATAATTTTACTTGTATTATTGCATTCATGAATATTTATTTGAATACTTTTTCTAACCACAGGAATTTTAACAGTGATGCACGAGAAAGCAAAATATTTAAATAAATGTCTCTGTCTGAATGTAGGTACCGAATGAACACCTTTTATTCCATAAAACATTTATTTTAATTATTTTTTCCTTATCATTAAAATGGTGGATTGAATTAGAGAATTCTTATAAAAAATTTACTTTTATGTGATATTTTTGTCTGGTGAATATTTTCAAATTCACTTTATGTTAAAGTTTATGATGCATAAAGATTTGAAATTTTTTGATTAACAAAAAAAAGAAAATTTCCATGCAAATGTGAAATTACCTATCCAGACTAGCATCTTATTACTGTTCTCCATAAAATCATGAAGGTTACTCATAAAGGTCTGTTCGAGTGATTTCATAATTTTACGTTTATCAGTTTCACATGACTGCGCAAAAACTTGGCGCAAAGCAACATAAATACTTGCATGAATCAGTATGTGCATATGTATCCGCAAGTGAAAAATTCTTTTACTCGTTCAGTCTTACATGCATTTTCGCAGCAAGTTTATTGAGAATCTGTCAATGAATGAGTCCAATTTTGGATCATTTAAAAAAAGCTTATTTGCAATTTAAAAGTTAATTAACAAACAATTTTTTATAAAAAATATCCGTGTATGACATGCATGACGTGTATGTTTAATATATTTAGTCAACATACAAAAATGTAATTCATGAAACCTTTACATGATGAATAATTAAAATTGCTATACATTTAAATGAATGAGGATTAAGAAGCTTTAAATTTTACACTGTTTGTTTCATCTGATTCAAAATTTTCAAGCTCAATCCCTAAAGTTGGTTCTATTTAGAATCTTAAAGGATTTCTCTTGATGAATTCTCTGAAATCAAAAGATTATTGAGTTATTTTTAATCGACATACCTAAATAAGAAATTCCCGTTTTATGATACAAATAAATATGTGAAGGGTGCATTAGTAAAATTTTCGTCAATGGTATTTGGCAATACTGGGATTCAAAGCCTAGCAAAAAAACTTTATGGAGCATTGAAAAGGGGGGAAAATAAAATGAAAAGTTTTCAGCAAGTCATCTCGGAGAATTTACAGAGAAACCCCCAAGGAAAATTTCTTCAAATTTATTTCCGATTTAACACAACACTAAATGTATGTAAACTGTATGAAAACATGTCAATGAATTATAAAAAATGAAAGAAGATCCTTCAAATGATTGACTGAGTGAAGTGATTTAAGCTTTAAAGACCTGAGCTATAAATGAGACAGATCAATGGATTTTAAAAGTAATTGATCTTTTTTTTTAAACTATCTCTAATTCAAGTTGTGAACATTCGAATTACATTTTCATATAAAAATTTATACAAAATTCAGGTCAAAAGAAATTAAAATAATTTGCCCTGTAAAAGTTAATTCTCTTCTTATTAAAAATTCGTTCCCAATACAAAGCTTGGCTAAAGTAGAATAATTTACTTTTTCTATTATTTTGTTAGATACTTGTAGAAAACAATAGGAACAACTGTTTACCGTTACATTAAAGTTCATTTTTCTTTTTTCTACTCAGAGTTGGAATCAAAATAAATTTAAAATTTCACCATAAATATTTCAAAGTCGTATAAAGTTATAATTAAAATACAAAGCGAGATTGCAAGAAAATATTAATCTTCTTTGTTTTTAATATAAAATTATATCGTGATGGAAAATTCCCAAACGACTCCAGATTATTTCAATTTCCTCTGATTTTAATCTTAGCAAAAAATATTTGAATTGTTTACAGAGAATTTTTCATTTTTGTTCGCTTTGGCGTTTCGTAGCAATCGGCAATGTTCGGCTGACATCGCTGTTAAATCATTCAGTTGTGTGGATGAAACCAAATTTGATTGGTTGCAAAGAATCAAGAGAAAATTTTCCCTCTTTTAGTAAACATGATGAAGCCTACATTTATTTTCGAGTTTTCTCTTCTGACAATATGTATTTCCACCACACACAAACAGACCGCCACGAGCAACACGAAGTACGAGAAATTATAATTCGGCTTTTCTCTTCACTTCGCCTTCGTTGTTGTTGCTTTCGTTCATACGCGGAGTATTTTCTATAGTAATGATGATGCAAGCTTTATATCAGTCGAGGTTTAGTGTTTGAGTTGGAGAGTACACAAATTTTCACAAGGCAAAAGTGAAATATTTCTACATTAAAGTGTATCTAAATTGCGTCGCATTGTGTTTGAGTGTGCAAAATAAAATTACCTTCATGTGTATCTATTGAAATCTCCCAAGGGCCGTGAAATTTGTCCTTTTGTTATTCAATATTCTTTTACAATTTTGAATTTCGTTTAATGAAAATTTTTTCTACACGAGGCACACTGCACTAACACAATTGTAAGATTGTACAAAATAACATTATGGTAAGTGTAGATTTGTGTGTGTGTTTGTGACTCTGAAAATGTTTTCACTCCAGCGATGTTTTGGCCTGAAAAATCGAAACGAAAATTGAATGAGTTTGACGATTATTTTTGATTTCTGCCTTGCTATATATGCGCGTTAAACATGTTATTCATTCATTTAAACGAACATTTTTCGTCTTACGCTCGATTGAACAACCGCAAAATTCGGCACATAAATTGTTTCTTTTATTTGGGTGGAACATGATTTTTAATTGCCACTCTACATTTAACAACTAGAGAAGTTGTTTAAGTTAATTAACAGATTCGTTATGGCGAATAGAAAAACTAATTTCTTTATTTGGTCTACATTCATGATTGGTGTTGATTTTGTTGTGATGATTTACGCAACTTCAACATTGCATCACTCAAGATATTGATTTCAAGCTTCTCCACATCAAATTAATTACCCAAACTCAAATTTCGCCACCATCATCAAGATACAAATTTTCAATTAATCACGTCAAAATTGACATGGTGTTTGATGAAATATTTCCCATCATCAGTGTCGCGCATAAATTTAATTATATTGATGATACAGTTTGAAATACGAAAAGAATAATTAATTCAAGTCAAAACAATGATCTCTCTTTAATTGAAAGTCTGTTTTGTATAGTTTGATAGATAACAAAAACTTAACAAACGCATTGCTAACTTCAAAGAAATATTTCACATGTTAGAATTAAAATATTTAAAAAGAAAAATTAAACTGTCGAGTTTCTCATCATTTTTCATAAATTTGATGCATCTAAAAATAATAGACGTTAAAAAGTTTATAATGATTTACGTCTTGGATCGAGACAAGTTATATAAAAAGCATTTTAGCTTATCTCAAACCCCAACGCTTCCCAGCACATAATAAATCTTAATCTTTTTCTTTATAAAAAGACTTTCGAATCCACCACAAAGCCGCTGAGATCGAAACAAAACAAATAGCATAATGAAGTAAACCAATATCAAATAAATTATTACAAACGCTAAATTTTATAAAATATTTTAAATGTCTTTTCAGATAAATCACTAAAAATAAATTAATTTGAAAAAAAAAAGAAACAAACAAACCAAACAAGATGATAACGAGAAAACGTGTCAAAACATTCAACAAAATTCTAACTTGCCTTTTGTGCAAAGGATACCTGATAGAGGCTACGACAATTAACACATGCATGCATTCATGTAAGTTGAATAAATTTTTTTCTTTTTAAAAATAAAGTCGCATAAATATCACATTTTTGTCATTAAAATCGTTTCTATTTTCTCTTCAACTCTTCCACCAGTTTGTCGCTCGTGCATTGTAAAGCATGTAAAAGTATTTGAAAAATATTTTTGTCCCAATTGTGAAACTGATATAAGGCTTTCCAACTTGAGGTAAGTAACGTTTGTGTCTATAAATAAACTTTTACAAAAATTGAAAGGCTGAACTTGTGTTAACATTTCATTTGTTCACGTGTTATAGGCCAGATATGAGGCTCAGATCCTTAGTTTATAAAATTATTCCTGGGCTATTCGCCAAAGAACAACAAGAATCTATTAAAAGAAATGAAAAACAAAGAAATCTTGTAAACGGATCAACATTTACAAGCAAGTTGGATAAGCAACTGTTATGTAGTGAAGATGATTCTTTATCTAAACAATATTTCTACGATCAGAATGAGCCAATTAGGTAATTTCTTAAGAATTTAAAAAGATTTTCTCACGATTATTAACCATGAATAAAAAATATTCCATCAAAAGTCTATCCTTGGAATATCACATGGAATCCATATTTGGTAATACTATCGGCATCAACAACATTCCTCAAGTACGATACTTGCAAGCACCAGCAGCGTTCAAAGTGGTTCACTTGAAAAAGTTCCTTTCATCCAAATATGATCTTAATAATCTTAAAAAATCGATGAACATTGATATTATCTATGAGAGTGATGTGCAGCCTGATGAATTTTCATTAATGGACATCGCCTACGCTTATAATTGGGAGCGAGTAAGTAACAATAAAATTGAACTTTTTAATATAATTCATAAAAAAGGAATAAAAGAAAAGCAAATAAAATGAAAGCAGAGACACGTCGGTAGAAAATAAAAACATTATGACTTCAGAAAATCGGTTTATTGACTACTTTTATGAATATGCAATAAAAACATAAAATTCGAGTCTGTTTAAAGCGCGACAAAGCATGTAATGAAATATTTGAAAGATTTACAGGTTCTTGCATGAAGTTTAATTTCATGATCAATTTGCACCTTCTTTATATCACTTTTTTTTACAACATTTGATGCTTTGATTGTAATTTCATGTAAGATGAAGGAAATATAAGTAAAATTGAAATTATTGACACTTGATACTTGTTGTCTCAAACAATGTCCTATTATTCTTCATTCAAAGACTTCTTCACTTGAAAAAGAGTTTATAAACATGTTTTTCAAGTTGTCAGATATCTTTAGCAAAAGAAATGCGATGAGAAGCTTTGAATTGTGGTCTTTCAAAAAATAAACAAAATTTTGTTAGCTTCTTCCGTCTCTGATCAAAAACAATTTTATAAAAATCAATCATAAAACTTGCCATGTAATCATACAATGATGGAGAATTATTTTGAGTGAACAAAAAAAGGCTTTTGATATCAGTAAACTTCCGAAAGATTTTAATCCCTTAAATATCTTCGTGTATTCAACTTCATTAGTAATTAAATGAAATTTATTTAATCTTATCAATCTAGGAAGCTCCACTTAAGCTTTTCTATCGCATCTATAAAAGTAGCAAGAAGCACACAAGTTCCAAATTGAAAATGATTGAAAAAGCACTCAATCAACAGCCGTTTGTGAAGCTTAGTAGTGATTTGAAAGAGGCTATTGAATCAACGAAGGCGTCAAAGTGTGAATATGTTTCGACAAACTCACATGAAAGCAGTCAAACATCGAAAAATTTTGAAACTCCACGTCATGATTTGAAAATAATTATAGCGAAAAAGTCGAGTAGCAAAAGCAAAAACATTGGCGTTGGCAACAATAAATTAAGGTTGAATAAACCCAACGGCAACAGCAGTAAGGTTCTAAGTGATTTTGAGCGCTTGCGTGGTGATGTCGATAGCGAACGATTCTCTTCGGCTTCGTCGTTAGAAATCGTTTCAACGTCGGAAATGAAGCCGACTTTAAGCAAAAAGAGTGGAACGGTCTCGCATCATGATTTAAAGTTTGAGAATAAGAGCAATGTGAAGAAGCATAATAATAGCAACAGCAACAACAATAATAGCAGTGCTTCTCATGATTATTATTACGATTCTGGCGCGTTGAATGAAAGAGAAAAAGAGAAATGTTATTCTTCGGAGAAGCAGCAAAAGCGCGAGAGTACGAAGCATGCAAAGAATAACGAAAAAGTTGAAAAAATTAAAGCATCGAAATCCAACCTCTCTTTAAATGTTCCGAAATTGAAGATTGAATTGCCGAGTCTCAAAACTACTATAACTGTACCTAAAACGCCCAACGATACCTACAGTATCTCTTCAAAATCTCCTCACAGTCCGAGAAGCAGTGAAACGCCATTGAAGAAAGTTCGCTTTGACATCTCTTCGAAGTCCCCGAGCGATCCTTGTTTCAACTTCAACAATGATGAATCAAACACAAATTTCGTAAATCAAAAGGAATATGCAGCAAAAATTGGCCTCAAACCGGTTGAACGGAAGGTTGAATCGATAATATTGCATCGTAAACGCAAAAAATCGAAGCATTCTAGAGAAGCTGAACATTCAAAACGGCCCAAGTTGCACGTTTCTTCATCACTTGATGAGAGTCTAAAATTAAAACTAAAAATCATGGGTGGAAAAAGCTGTAAAAAGACGAACGAAGAAGACGCTTCAACGTGTAATTTAAAAACGATTCTGTGTAAAACTACCGCTGATTTACCTTCGACAAACGAGCACGAAGAGAAACAGAAGAACATTAGAGAAAAGCAAGCTACCGGTGTTACTGGGGAAGACAACAGTGTTGGAATGGAGAATCACAAATATTCTGTCACCGAACAGAAGAATATTAAATCTGGATCCGATCAACCGATGGTCTTCATACCTAAATTGGTATTGCAAAAAACGCCAAGCACGACCGCAACGGATGATAAACTAGTCGCGTCGTCTAACGACAGCACACAAAGAAGAAAATCATTCCTGCATGAGCAGTCAAAGACGAATACAAATGAAAGCATAAAATCAAATGTTAAATCATTCGATGCAATCTCTTCTTCAGATTGTGTAAATCCAAAATTGATGAAGCCACCAACAGCGAAAATGGGCTCACCGAAGCAATCACAAATTTCGACGACCTTTTCGTTGAGTCCAATTCGACCTCATAGCATTCCCGCATCGCTTAAACTTTCGCCTATCTCTCAGTCGCCCCCATCAACATCAGTCAAGAGTGACTTAAACATTCACAATCAGAATTTGAAAAGGTCATTAAGTTTAGGCGCGGAAAAATCGACTTCTTCTTATATGAATTCTTATATGAAATCAAACAAAATTTCATTCCAAAACTCTTCTCATGACATGCAACAGTTTTCGAAAGTTCCACCTTTGATTCCATCAGCAAACTCAATGCTGAAAAGCTTTTATGGATCAATGATCCAGCCAACAAAAACAACTTCAACAACAAATTCATCATCGACATCATCGCCAAGCAAATCGCAATCACCTCATCATTCATTCAATAAGTTGCCAAATATTAATGTTAAAGATCCAATAAAACTTTTTCCTAACGCTTGTCCTTCGGTTGAAATTCTTAAAATACCTCAGAAAACATTTTCGCCGGCCGGAAATATCAAACTTAATCGACCGATGCATTCAACGATTCCACTTGAAAGGATCAGAAAAAGTGCACAAAGTTCAGTTTCGCAGAAAATACTGCCAAAGCCTCAAATTAATCAAAGCTTCCAACAATCACCTCAATGCAGCAGTCAGACTTTAAACTATTCAGGAATTTATCAAATGCCCGTAAATCACGATATAAGCTTAGAGAGATATACTTTAGAATTGACACATGATATTGCTAAACTTGATCAAAGTCTTAGCTTAGAAAAGAATTTTGAACATTGGGAAAAACGTAAATTGGAAGAGTACAGCAAGTTAAATGAATTGAAAAATTTTCCAATGCCAACAAAAAATCTTCTTAATCTACAACAAAACTTATCTGTACGCAACATTCCCAATCCTTCAGCGTTGATGATGTCACGCAATCAGACGAGCGGCTTTAAAAATGATTCGACAAATAACAGTCAAAAAAATCTTTCCACGCAAAAAGAAACCGTCACATCAAGCAATTTGGAAAATTCAGATATCGAAGAGATTTTATCAAAGTCCACAATCGCAAAAGCAAATGAAAAGCAGAATTCTGATTTGTCGCTTCATAAATCATCACATGTTTCGAAGGTGAATGATAAGAAAAGTATTGAAAAGCTTACAGAATATCTTCGATTGACTGCCGCAAAATCACGAGATAACAAACAAGATGACGATAATAATAACAACAATAATAAAAGCAGTTGTGACGATTCGTCAGCTAATGGAAGAAATTACAGCGTAATGAACAGCAAATCAGATAAGTTTATGAATGTTTCAGTGCCGTCAGTTGACGTCATTTGCATTGATTCTTAATTCAAAAAGTTATTATAAAAGGAATGAATCTCAATCCAATTTATCTTATCGATATCTAACAATATGTAAATTTGAATAAGGCATGATGTAAAATTGCCTGTTGAAATGGTAACACAAAACCGTACATTGAAAAGAACTGACAAGTTTTACTTTCCATTAACTCGCCAAACATTTTTATTTATTGACCAAAATACAGAAAATCAAATTTTCTCTTGAATTTGTTAAATTTTCAATGAAAAAATTTTCGAATTTGACTAAACAAAATCAGCGAATAAAACTAAATTAAATAAATGTTCAATCAATACAACCACTGAATGGTTTGAACCACAAAATTTAACCAAAACACTTTCGTTCGGTTATTTTGATGTTTTGTCATTGACCAAACTATCAAATAGCAACATTTCAAGTTTTATGAAATTGAAAACTTGACTTTTAGTAAATGAAAACTAGACAAAATTATAATCATTCTTAAACGATTCCCTTTTGAGAAATAGTTAACTTAATTAATCACATTAGAACAAATGCAAATTCTCGCTTGAGAGCAGGAAAAGCAAACATAAATATCCGCATAGATATCAAAATGAGAAGCGAGTCCAAAAATCAATCATTTTTCAACTTAAAGTAAAATTAATGGGCAGTAAATTAAAAGTTCAAATTATATTCATAAATAAAGAAATAAATTGGAAATGAAATATAAATTACAACATCGCACATTGATTTTGATAGCAAGTACATATTTATTCGATGTTTCTATTGGCGCAAAACTTCATGTTTTGTTTTTTGAAATAAAAATTTCATATCAAATGAAATCAAAAAACAAACGATGTGCACTCGCTTGCAGTTTTATTGTCTTATGCTGTGTTAAACTCCGATTTTTATGATTTTTGAAACTTTTATGTTCCCTTTATAAAATTAAGTAATTTATCAGTGCAGAAAGAAATTACCTTAGTCAGTTTAAATTGACTGCACTAAAAAAATCATTATTATGATGCTAAATAATATTCGATATAAACATAATTATAACATTTATCTAATCTTGTAGATTCATTTCCAAAATTTATTTAAGTCTTTAAAAGAAGTTTGAATGATATTAAAAGATGAAACATTATTGAACTTTTCTGAATATTTAACAATTTATTAGACAAAATTTTATTGAGAAGATGTATGAAGAAGGGAAGACTATTGTGCAATAATGTAATAATTTTTATGTTATCGTTTGTTCAAAATCTTGATAAAAAAACAATATTTGATTTACATTGTGATCCTTAGTGCAAAAAAGAACATTTAAGTATGATAATTTATTATATTTATTATGTAAATAAATTTATGAGTTTCCTAAAATTTGTTTAAAGCAAAAAGAAAAGTTTTGTTTTTGTTTCAAACCTCATCTTTACGACCTTTCCTTTCAGAGATAAGCTCTTTAAATCTTTCCATATTTGGTCATAAAGCCGTTTGAAAAGGTAACATTTTTCATTCTGGAGAGACCAGCATCAGAATACAAAACAAATTATGAATGAATGATGTCTATTTCGATGTCGAGCTTAGGCGTGGCTCAGGTAAAAAAAAAACAACAACACACAAGAATCAAGAATCCCGCCATAAAATAATTAAGCAGTTCATATTGATGATACATCATCACAGAAAGGGGGCTATTTATTAACTTGTTTATAAACAGATCCCACCGACGTCGCATGATGATATTCATCGAGTAAAGAAACAAAGAAGTGATAAATGTTCGTTGTGATGAAGGAACCAGTTTCATTTGTTTTCCTATTGGCTTGTAAATCTCATGATTTTGACTATTTTTAATCTCATAACAAGAAATTATTATCCGAGAAAATCTTGTTTATTTAACTGCTAGCAATCGTTGAGTTCAGAAAGCAATTAACGGCTAATAATGACTTCCATGAGTGAGTGAGTTTCACTTGAGGGCATAAAACAATCATTTTAAAAACATCGTCGACACGACATATATAAAATATTGATAACAGAAAACTGAAATGTAAACGAATAAAATTTTATTCTGTCGTTGAACACAGCGCTGTTCACTTTTTCTATGAAAAATGTGTATAAAGAGAAGTGAGAAGAGAGATTGAAGAATATATGGAATACGCATTGTAAGGCAAACGAGGGTAGAACTTTTTTTTCTTCTTTAAATCACGGGAAAAGTTAAGGGAAGGTTTCCTTCTTTCTTCATGATTTTTTAGGGGGAATGATTGAATGAGCTGTGTGGGGGAGTTTTTTTACGACAGTATTAGTCAATTTCATTTTTGTATGATGAAAGACAACACATTTGGTTGAATAAAGAAAAAGAGTTTTCATCGTTGAATGATTTATGATCAATGTTTCTCTTCTTCATTTGTTTTGGCTTCGTGTTTAGCATTTGTTGTGATGCGATATCGAGTTTTGTGGTTGATAGGCGAGTCACGAAATTCGATACTTTCCAGACCCCTTAAAGACCTTCACAAGACTCTACCGGGGTTCCAACACTTAAGCGAGCATCACAGTTAGAAACGACATGCTTTAATTAAATTTCTAACTTTGCTAGCGGTGCTGTTTCAATAAAATTTGATAGGGACAGAGTTTCAGAAAATTTTATGTATATTTTTATATATTATATGGGATGCATCCATAAGTCATGTAACAAGAACCCAGACATGATATCGCACATAAAATGAGATTGTTTCACGTTACATTCATTTAAGCAATTTGAGTTGTCGTGAAAATTTTTTATGTGGTTCCATAAATTTCTCCCATGTGACGCACCTCACATATATTTGCTCTTGGAAAACTCAGGGAAAACTTTTAGGATCAATATTTTTGCCTTAACATTCTACCAAAGTTTCATGCGCAGACGCGTGTTGAATGTTACGTAAATTTGTTCTTTTAATATGGGGCGTCGGGTTGTGGTAGAAAGTGGTTTGAGGGACACTTTGGGAAACAGCACAGCACTCGTTTCAAGGATAAAGAATCTGATGTTAGGCAAAAGTAAAAATAACCCAATAAGCTCATACACAAACATAAAATTTCATTTTTACGATGGTTTGCATTCCTATCTCATTTGACACAAACGTTTTCGCACTTCTCAATTCTCTTGGAGCAAATGAAACAAGAAAATTGTTTGTTGGCTTGTTTCCTTCCCACTTATGTCGATTCTCATTTCTTCTTTCGTCTTCCCCTTTAAACTTGTTTATCAATAAAATAGGAGTTTATCGACAAATGATTTTTTTTCCATCGCTTAGTTACAAACGTATCTGCATGCGTTGCTTGTTGGTCGGTTTAAAGTTTGTTTTCGATTTGTTTACATAATCGACTTAAATTTAGGTGTTCGAGCAATCACAATGGAAAGGGTCAAGAAGTCGACAAGAAAATTATGACTTATGCATGAGCTGATGTAAGATTTTGACTAAGTTGAAGCGTTGAGCATACTAGATGAGCAAGTGAACGTTTTATTTCTTATAAACCTTACATGTCTACATGTTGAAATAACAACAACCCTCTCGTCATATTTAAATCTCATTAACTAATTACTTTTTCGTGTATATTGGTAACAAAATAAGTAACAAAAAGGGAAATTATGATGGTAATAATTTTTACATTTCAGACGTGAATATTAAACAATTTTAATAACATTATAAATAGCTTCATATGTGTGTCGATGTAAATCTGTCGAAATTTTTAAAACAAATTTTATTATTATAAAATATTTTTGCGTTGTTGTTATTTCAAGTTTATGTGCGTTATTTCTATTTCCAGATATCAGCAATTGAAGATAGCGATTTGCAAATATTTACCTGAGACGCAAAGCATGAAACTTATTAACATGTCGACGTTCTGCTTCTTCTAAATTGTCTTGCAAAAATTTGTTTTTACCTTTGTAAATAATTTTAAAAAGAAAGAAGAAGTAATTAGAACAATACTTAAACCATTTTCTTTCTCAAACTTTAAATGAAAGATACGTCATTGATGTCAGATTTGCTTTTTATAACCACAACTGAACAATTGTCGGTATTATGTACGATAACAATTATCATGCCGTGATAAACAACGAAAAGAAACCAAAAATTCTTAAGAATTAAAATCTGTTTTTGGTGTTTTGAATCCCTGATTCATTAATAATTAAATGATTAATTGATGTACGTCTCTATTTAGATTTAAGATATGTATACTGAAGTCATTATATTGATTGAAATCTACTTATTAAAAACACTTCCACTTACTTGAATAGAATTCATAGAATCAAAAGACGAAACGTTAATTGATTTGATTTAATCCTGTTGAATGGTTGTGATGAATTAAAATGAATGCAAGACTTCATTCAAATTAGATAAATGTATAGTTAATTAAATATAGAATTAAAGTGCATCAATTTAAGCCAAGGATAGAAGTTGAATCTCGGTAAGATTGAAGACCAAAATTCATCTTTGGTGGGACTTCCAAAAATAAGAAAAATCTTCACTAATAAAAAAATGTTTAATTCGGAAAATTAAAAATGAAAGATCATTCAAGTCAATTTGCGTGTTAGAATGTTTTGATAACAATATGTTTCATATAGTCAAACTCATAACCCTAAGGGATCGTAGACAATTTACATTTAGATGAAGAATTGTGAAAATCATGGCGAAAAGTAACAAAAATTGTTCGGGATATAAATTCTTCCGTTAAACATTAATCGCAGTATCTGACGTTAGTTAACTTTAGGGTAAGAAAAATAAATTTTCTGAAACGTAGAATCATTTTCAAAAATTTCAACTCTTTCAAAGAATACAAAACGTTTAAGACAACCTAAGAATTCTATTCAAAAATCTAATATAAAGATAGTTGAATATCAAAGTATTCACGAAGAAATATGTAGAAAATCTGTGGTTGCGTGTCTGACTAATATGCTGTTGTACTTGCTACATACATTTTAAATTAGTATAATAATATATCATTACACAGTACAAGAATGATATGTTGGTTGATTAGCATGTTTTTGTATATTTAAATACCGCAAGAATAAATTTCATGTCTGTGATAAAAAGTTATTTATTATCAATTTACAATGCTAGAGGTTTATAAATAATAAATGAAAGTATTATTCGATGTTTCTCTAACATTCTAGACCTAAGCTAATCATAAATATCAATAAATATCTTTAAGATGCTAAGAATCATCGTAATAAAGTGAAAACCAATAACCGATCAAGTCTTTTTATCTAAAAAACATTTTAAACAGACCACCTAAAGTAGAAAGTTTTCCCATAAACCCAACAAATATGACTGGGAAAAATCACTTTGTAAAATGGTTTCTGGCATGTTGTGTCGGAGATTCTTCTTACTTCTCAGAAACATTGAAGGGTCAAAAACTGGTCGTCTGTTTCTCAACTGAAGTTTTCATAAAATATTTAATTCGTATTTTTAGCTTGTACATTTATGTATGAAAGCAAGCCATAATTTATGGGAGTAAGTTTATTAGCAGTGTCGTTAAAATTTTAAAACGTCTAATTAAAATGCTTCTTATTATTTTGATTACAACGAAAAACTTTTTCGAAGCATCATTTAATTTTCTTCTTACTGCTTTATGTTCTGCCAAACTATCAATTGGCGAGAGATTTATGGGACGCGAGACTTGTTTTTTCAATTAATTATAATGCGTTAAAAATATTTTCTTCTTTTGAAGCTCACAACCAACACATAAATACAATGGAGAAAACAGAATCATAAAGTTCAAGCATTCAAAAACGGATCATAAAAGAGTAGAAGAAAAAAAAAGTTTTTTTAAATGAAATTTTAGACGTCTTGAGCTAACTAAATGTGATGAGAAACAACTTCATCATAAGCTTTAAGATAGTTTCATAGTAACAAAATATCATTGTCACTGTAACAAAAGCTATTGAATGATACTAGAAATAATGAATTTTAAATACTTTTTTGGAAGCAAACAAACGCTATAGCCTTATAAAGATTTCAACTTCACAACAAAGCGTCTCAAATAACTCAATTTATATTCAAGCGCAATTCCAAATTCAAACCACTTGAATATGAAAAAAGAAAAAAAACAAGTCTCAGCGATTTTACTTCGAGACAACAGTTGTTATAAAAGATTCAACGCTGAAATCGACTAACACTATGCTAACTTTAGCCTACATGTTTGAAATCTACTTGAAAACTTGAATACATTGAAGCACAAAAAGTTATGATGAAAAACAACTTCGAAGAAGTTTCAATCTTTTTATACTTTTGTTGTTTTTTCCAGCTTTATATATTATTCTGATATTCACATTACAAATATTTAAATCCAATGTTTCAGATAGAATTGCATTTTCATTTCTAAATTGTGCCTAATTTTGAAAATAACTAGAAAATTGGAATTATCCAATTATATTTTATGATTTAGGAACTTGCAAGATCTTTTAGGTTGAAACGCTTCTAAATTTTTCATTTACTCGACTATCACTAAAGCTTGAACTTTAAAAATGTGAAAATATGAAAATATATGTCTTAAATTAAATCTTTTTATTCAACGTTTAAACAGATCTACAGTCATTTGTCTTAAATTTCCAAATTAAATTTTCATATAATCTACGTCAGCAAAATGAATCTTCATCTTTCTTTTTAGTTTGTTTCCCTCTCAGCCGTTTTCATGTTTAACCTATATGAAGCGTCCCTCACAATTTTGTCTTTACTTCATACATTTATTCTTCTCTTTATGATTTTATTGTTGTGAAATGTAGTTTATGGAGAAGAAAAAATGTTCCTGACTTTTATATTTTTCACCAAAATGCTGCATCTGAAATTGATTGATATTTTAAATGAAAAATGTAATCAGTCAGACATTGAACATTTCCAGCTTTTCTAATCAGTCATTTATGCCTCTCTCCCTCTCTTTTCATTTTGGAATATAAAATTTTCATTACGAAATATTTTATAATTCAGACTGTGGGAAACAAGCTAACATTCGACAACTACCTAATTATTATCAACAATTGTGTCGTTACAAATTAAGTAGGTATCAACTTAATGTTCAAAGCAAAAAATCGTGTATAATAATCCCAAGTTAGAGTGTACTTATCTTACTTCCTGTATTTAAAAATATAGGAATTATCAAATGTAAACACGTGCATTAAGTTGCGATAGGTTTTATATTATTACTAGATGTATTTAAGCAAAATAGACTTGTAGGTATTAGCAAGATAAGAAATTATAAAGAAAGAGTTTATAAATTGGCATAGTCAGAATAAATATTACTTTATCTAATCGTTGGATTAATGGGGGTTTGATATTGAACAAACATAACAAAGCTTACAGCAATTACGATTATATATCAGAAAGAACAATCCACGGTTAAATGATGATCTCATTTACTCCTAATTAGACCACCAATTAGTGTTGTTTCGATAACTTCAATCCAATCTTTTCAAAAAAGAAAATTGTAATGAGTGAAAAAAATTCTTTTCGAGGTCAAATTGCTCGAAAGTTTCTTTTCTTATCAACGTTTCACTGAATTGAACGTATAACAATTAATCTACGGCTGTCAGTTGACTTTATAATTTAATACAAGCAATTATGTACAGGTTTAAAAGTGCCATTTATGGTTCAAGTGTCCTTAATTCCTATTTCACGAAAAAATCATTAAAATAATTTGAGATTTTAATTTAAAATCGTAAAATAAATTTACGTTCCAATTGTTGTAATAAATAGCAATGTGCAAATTTTACAAATTCATTCGTAATGAAATGTGATGTCCAATCAAGCATTGTCGATTATTTTCAGTCATTCTGAGATCTCCCTTATTTGAAATTGTGTTGTGATATTCATTGAGTTAAAAACAATTTCAGTTTAAATTCATGAAAATAATCATTTAATGGGCGACGTCCGACTCAAAGGCTATTTTTAAATTATATATCAATTTCTGTGAGACTCATAGAGATATACGTGATTAGACAAGCAGTATAAAAATGAATTATCTATGTGTTCATATGAAAAAATATATTGAAAATATTTTAGTTTTTATTTTTGAACGCTTCTTGTACTTTATTAAATTCTCAAGGGGTAATTCATGGAAAAAAAAAACTTTCCTTCAAAAGCAAAATTGGGAAAGAAAAACACAAGTTCCAATTCTTGGAAAATAGTTTTTTTTTGAAAAAGCACTAGCTAGTGCTTTTCGAAGCATCATTTAGAGGCAGTCGACAAATATACTTCATTGAATTACCCCTTGAAAATTCAAAACGAAAGAGAAACATGTCTGCACATCTACACGAAGAAAATTCTTCTAGAAGAATTCAGGGAATATCTCGTAATTGTAGGGTGGTAATTTACTTCAAATTTTCTAAAAAAAAATATTTTCTGCATAAATATTTAATTCAAATAAAATGTATTAAAATATTTTTGAAAATTTTCATTCCAGATATAAAATGATATCACATGATATAAAGTTATGTATATCTATAATCTTACCTTCTGAGAAGTTGATTAAAAAACAAACTATTTTTAATTATTGCACTTTGCTATTTTTAAATGAATTCAGTTTTATTTTTAAATCATTTGCTAGTTTAAGAAAGAAAAATGATTGAAATTCTTATTTGAATCGTGTAATCTTTAAGCGCTGTAAACATCTGTAAGCGCATCAACTAAATTAATATACATTGTCGAATCACCCACTCGAATGCACTCTTTGAAATTGATCTTGAATGAATTAAGGCCGCAGCTCTTTTATTTTTCGTTTTTCAAAATAGTAATTTAAATTTTCAATATGCTTAACTACATTATTTCATTCAACATTTATTCATTTTTCGAAAAAAATATTTAGAACATTTTTCACATAAAATTCAATTTTTTTCTTTTTTTCTATCTTCATTTTATTTCATGCTAAGATTTTTATGCTCCAGTGTTGAAACATAAATCTATTCGTTTAAATCTCGACGCCCGCGTTGAGAGAGAGAAAATAGTAATTTTTCGAATTCATAGAAACAATTTTTCTCTCATTTAATTTTCAAGTGTTTCAATCTCGATGAACTTGATGTTTCTATTTAAAGAAATCTTTAAAGTTTAATTTCTTGCAAATATTAACTTTCTTCACTCACAACCTTAGTAAATATATATTCTATATTGATTAAGTCATTAAGAATTCTATGAAAAAACATTCAAATTCTTTGAAATAATATCAGATTTCTCAAATTTTATTTTTCTATAATTTTATTACGTTTTATTTTATTAATTTTAGACCTTTTATCTTGAATTATAACCATCCAGCTTATCATATAAGTTTCATACGTTATATTGTGATATAATTTTGGACATATTTTCGTCATAGAATAATGATGATGCTCCAAAATTGAAATATTTATATGCCATTCAACATTATTCCAGTGATGTTTGTATACATTCGAGAAATTGTCGCCATTTTTATTTTTCGTTCGGTTTGGAAAAAAAATTTTTTTCTTAGAAAATTCATAGAATTGCAATGAAAGATCATTAAATACTTCTTGGAATAATTTTTATATTGTTCTTAATAAGATAAAATCATTTACTTTTTTTTATAATACCATTCTATCTGAAATCAACTGTTTTTATGAGGAATCTTGAGCTGCAAATTGAACGCAAGAAAACAAAAAAATTAGTAGAAAATTAAAGTGGATCTAAGTATTTTATTATTTAGCGGCTTTGAAAAAATCTTTTAAAGAAAATTTTAATAAAACTAGAATGAAACGAATGTTGTGGATACATAGTTTATTTTTCGATGTACGCAACACTTGCAGTATTTTTTAAAATTATTTTGATCACTTGAAGTATGAGAATAAAACGGTAGATACATGAAAATTTTGGATAAATTATCGAGATAAAAATAGAATGTTTGATAATGAGTATTGAATATTTATAATTCGTGTTAATCGAAGTTCTGAAAATGTGAAAAATAGAGCCTTTTTATTGTTTCCAGGACAAAAAGAATTGTAGAAACTTGAAATTATGAAATTTGAAGCTGAAAAAAGAAATTTAAATAACTCTGAAATTCAAAACCTCCAGACAAATTGAATTACATTTCACAAAACATTATATTTATGACGACTTATTAAAATGAAAGGAGAGAAATAGATTATAACAGAAAATGATAATGGCTTTAGGTTGCTTAAGATTTACGTGTACATTGAGTCTACAAGAAACTTATCGCGTGGATATAAATTCAAATGGTATGACATCCATTCGGACATTTCATCTATGGTTGAATCAAATTCAGATGACGAGAATTGCTGCTGCAATTTGGCTTGAGCTGAGCATGAATTAGGCTGAGATGCGGAAGATGATTTCTCATCTTTGTCCTCAGAAGGTGATGACGCTTGATGACTCAGCACATCTGAAGGTGTTATACGCATTTTAAGAAACGCTTCGCTGGTGAAAGTTTCCAAATCATCAGTGAGTTCTGGTACTACCACTTTTGTATCTTCTGGTTCTTCACTTCCAATATTTCGTGATTTTCGAGCCAAGCACGTTCCAATCATCTTCAAACGCGCTGGTTTGATGAGATTTTTTCTTTTATCTTTGACCTTCAAGCTGCTTCCTGTGTTCGAATGCTCAAGAGGCTTCAGAAGAATCTTTTTGCAATCGCATTTTGACTCTTCTCTATGGTTATTGGAGTTTTCATCGAGATTAATCTTCTCAAACTCTGTCTCCAATTCAATTTCTGACATGACTTTGCGCTAAAAAAGGGTGAAGAAGAAATGAAAACAAAGACTTAAAATAGAAAAATTATTAAAACTCACAAATCTTTGTCAAACGTGGAAAACTTTAGATTTGTTACATTTATTGAATTAAATTGATGCTTTATAAGCTATTTTCTTCAAGAATTGATCTATCTAAAAGGTATGACGACGAAAAATAATAAATTTTGTTTTCACTTGTTTTAGCACAGACATATTTATGTCGTTGAATTATAAATGGCGGTCTGTCATTTGCGAAGTAAATTGCTCAATTCATGTTCAAATTTATGTCCGTTGATTATTCGAATCTTTCCATTCAAAGATCAATAATCGATATTTGTTTCACTTTTTTCGTACTTCGATCTGCACTTCGATAACACAAATGTTTGCCATATACGACAAATTTTAGAGATCTCCATTTTAATTCAAATATTGAATCACTTTTTGGTATTGTTCGGAGAACATTGTCTTTGCAGATTATTGAGAATGTTCCTTTTGTGTCCATCAAAATTATTCCTTTATGTCCTATTAAACTAGCACATTTAGACATTTTGACTTTAAGTTTAGCACCATGAAGATCGCTTTTGTGAATTAAAGCGCTAGTGTTGTCGTAATGAGGATGTGCTGGATTAAACTTCAATTCCAATTGCTTTGTATTGTTATCTCCAAATTGTTGATCCATGTAAGAATTCCACATTGAATTGAGATCAGTATAATCGCTATATTTAAGAGTTTTCTTTGGAAGTGAATATAATCCCATGTTTTTTATTTCATTTCTTGATAAACGTTTCTTTTGCTTTCTTAGTTTTTGTGGTTTTTTTACTTTCATGTGATCATTTTTTATTTCAGTATAAGTTGTTAAATCTTGAATCTTGTCTTCCTTTTTCTCTCGACTATGAACAAGATTTTCAATGACATTTTGCACTTCTAAAAAAAGATAAATAATGATTGATGGTTGTTAAATTATTAAATATTTTACCTGCAACTTTATCCATCGTGGACGGTTTGTTTACTTCTTGAACAAGTGGGCTAAAATGAGCAAAAAAGAGCAACTTAAGAACCTGAAAAAGAAACATCAATAAACAAAAACATGTTAACTCGAGTTAGAAATTTAATAAAGCTTTCAAGAGTTTCACGCTCAATTTGTCAATCTTCTATACAGTTCAGGAAAGATGAGGCAGAGAAGGAAATTAGTGGATCAGCTTCTACGAAATTTCAAGTGTTTAAAAATGAGACCGGAATAATTTTTGATATTGAAGAAGAAAGAAAGATTCTGGAAGAGAATGAAATTGAAGAAGAGGAGCAATATTCATCAGCTTTTGAAGGAATTAATCTCAATCGTAAATTAACTGAGTACCATTGTTTTTACTAAAATACATCAATTTCATTATTTTAAGGTGGGATAACTGGAGTCTTCGATATTCAAGATCTTGTTGAAGTTCTTCGAAAGGAAAACGCAAGAGACCTCTTCGTTGTCAAAGTACCATCAGAAATAAAATATGTTGATTACATATGTCTTGTCACTGGATTCAGTTATCGTCATATGTTAGGAATGGCTCATTTTGCTCGAAAATGTTATAAAATGAAACGAGGTCCTGGAGATATAATACCAAAAATTGAAGGCGAAAAATCAAAAGATTGGATTGCTATGGATTTAGGAAACATTGCACTTCATATATTTTCTAAAAGTTGTCGAGAGAATTACGATCTTGAGTCACTTTGGTGTTTAGGCGAAGAGTATGAAAAAAGAATAAGAGGTAAAAGCGAAAAGGAAAATATTTATCAGCAATATTTAGATGCAGCAAATAAACTAAAAAAGAATAACGAAGAGACAGAATTAAATGTTAACGAAATCATCATAAAACGAGAATAAAATTTTCTTATTATAAATTAGAATAAAATATAAAATTTAACGGAAAATAAAATTTTAAACTGAGCTACATGTTGTTTTAATGAAAAATGATGTCTATTCTTCTGCAATGGGAATGGTTGAAGAAATCAACACAAAGGTCAAATGCATGTGATGTCATATGCGAATTCTTCCATTCTTTCTGAAAATTTGTGTGAAAAAACTTTATTCTTTCGCATTGATTCGCTAAATTTTAAATATTTTAACTTTCGACGGCTATATTGTGTTTTAAGCGGATGCCTAATTTGTTAGTTAAAGCGGATGCATGTTGATGAAATTGTTGAATTGTTTAAAAGATAAATTGTGAGCGTAAGAAATCGAAGAAAGAAAAAAACATTGTGAAGGAAACATGAATGATGAAAAAAAGAGTATTTACCAAGAATATACACAAATTCAAGAAAAAAACCAATGGATGATCGTTTATCAGGTAAAATGAAAGGTTTATGTTGATTCGAAACGAAAATTTGATTGCTCTCTGATGTACACCTACACAAAAAATCTATAATTCTTTCATAGAACATCAAAGACGCAAGCGAAATCGAGGCAAGAAAATGTAATTACACTATAAACGAATCGAAAAAAATACAAAATAAGAGCTTTAACAGGTAAAAGAGTTTAGTTTCTGAAAGAGTTTTGAATCAAAAGTGATTTGATGGACTTCTTAATAGATATGGAGATGTAAATCCTTATGACCACTCTCGAATTGTTCTAAAGAGGCCGAATATAGACACTGATTACATCAACGCTAATTTGGTAAAATTGGAACGAGCCAAACGACAATATATATTGTGCCAGGGTCCCCTTCAAAGTACAATTGGTCATTTCTGGCTCATGGTGTGGGAGCAACAATCAAAAGCAATTCTTATGCTCAACAAGCTCATCGAAAAGCGACAAATCAAATGTCATCTGTATTGGCCGAAAGGTGAAGGACAAAGGCTTGAACTGCAGGATGTCGGATTAATTGTTGAATATATTTCGGCTGAGAATTATAAAAATTTTTCGAAGCGTCTCTTTCGCATCACCGACATAGAATCGACAAAATCAAGAGACGTCATTCAGTTCCACTACACTCAAGTATGACTCATTTATGAGGAAACCGTTTCGTCAATAATCACAATAATGATGATTTTTCTCTCTTTCTTTTTTTGATTTTAGTGGCCAGATTTTGGTGTTCCAAGTTCGCCAATTGCATTCCTGCAATTTTTAAAGCAGGTTCGTGACTCAGGCGTTCTCGATGAGAATGTTGGTCCAGCTGTAATTCATTGCAGGTGAGATGAGTCATTAAAAAATGAAACAAATCATGACGAGTTCATAATTTTTTAATTTATTTTTGTACAGTGCTGGCATTGGGCGATCAGGAACATTTTGTTTGGTCGATTGTTGTTTAGTTCTCATCGACAAAGAAGGAGAAAGTCGTGTTTCCGTGAGAGATGTTTTACTTGAATTACGCAAATATCGAATGGGTTTGATTCAGACACATGATCAGTTAACATTCTCATACCAAGCTATCATTGAAGGAATGGAACGAATAAATAATAAAGTGAGTCTTTTATATCTTTTATTATACTTATTCTGTCATAAAAATATTTTATTACATTACAATGTAGACATTTGATGAGTTGGATATACTTGAAATTGCAACTGGTAGTGATCATGAAGAAGAGAATTCTCCTCCACCTTTACCACCACGAACATCATCATTTCCAGTTCATGATCGGCCTTTGCCGACATCGCCCCTTGATTCGAGCCGTCAATTAGAACAAATTTCCGAGCCGAGTGATCCAACATCATCTGATATATCAGAGATCGATGAAGATGATGATTCATCTGATACTGACACTGATGATGATGATGATGATGATGCTATTGGTGATGAAACAAAGCTCACAAATGGTCAAAATCGTTTCGACGCCAATTCAAGTTTACCACCGGTTCCAAATGGAACATTAGATTTATCAATACCTTCGGATAAGCAAAGATTCAGTTCTGATGATGAAAAGTAAGTTTTTCTTAACTTCCTTCCTTTATTTTGTATGATCATTCATTTCTTTCATTCATTTTTCACATCATAAATAGAAATCCGAAAGCTGGTGATAGTAAGAACGCAATGCGTCATCGTAATCGAGCTGCCCGACAGTCGGCAATGCAAGATAAGATTCGTGAGATCAAAAGAAAGCAGAAAGAAAGCGAGAGCAAAAAGGTTTCATCGACGAAAAAACGCAGGTCACTAATATTATCCATTGGTGTTTTAATTTTATCAGTTGTCGCTTATTTTTATGTGAAATCTTAAACATTTCCTTCTTTCGCGTGAATCTTTAAATCGGTAATTATGATTAAAATTTAAAAGAAAAGAAAATGAAAAAAAACCAACATCAAATTAATTAATTCACAAAGCAAAAAAATCCAATAAACGTAATAAAAAAGGCTTCGTTTTAGTTTAGATCATTTTGTCATCTAACTAACTTTTTAACAAATCAACATCTTCATTTCGAAGTGCTGCTAAATAATTTCTTTTTCGTTAAATTAAATTATCTTTCTTCTTTAATTTAATAATCATTATAAATCTTTGTTTTCTTTCTTTATCTCATCAATACTTGAGTGTATGTGCAGCAATTGACCATAAGAAGGTCGTTTAGTGCTGTTACTCATGTCATTTTCATAAATCACATTGTAGAGCTAAGAAAGTAATTAAAATTCTGATGTTAAGATGTGTCTCCTTTTCCTATTGAACGTTGCATGATGATTACTTTTAATGAGCTTGATAACGCGCAACTTTTTTTTTTGTCGTTTATTTTTTAAGACAAGAGGATGCAAATTAACGATTATATGTTGATGAATAACATTAACAACTTTAAATGTACAACTTAGAGTCACACACTCGATTGACGTTTAGACTAGAATTTCTCAGTGATTTGATGAAAACAAAATAAAAAAAAGAGAAAAGGAAGAAAATAACAAAGAAATTGAAACAAAAAAATAAGAAAAAACTTCTTTAAATTCCACAGCAATTTACTGCTTGATTTCGTTCCCAAATAACTTTAAAAGAGAAATAATTAATTTCCGGAGCAAAGAAAGCCAAGCAGAGAATGAAAGAATAACAAAAAAAAACTGATGAAATGAATATTTTTGATAGAAAACTCTTGTATACTTTATAGTACATTTTAAGTAAATTTGGAGACAAACTTGAGAACATTTTAATTCACTGATAAGCTCTTAAAGATTCAGAAGAAAATTTTAATAATGGAAACATGAAATGAAAACAAAACAAATAAATCTGATAAGCATTAATGTATATAGAATGCATTTAACTTACGTTTAATATTTATACATGCAAATTATGGATTGAGAATTTTTATAATTGATAAGTGGAAAATTAATTTGATTGGATGAAGAAGTGGGAACGTTCACAAATGATATAATTATAATTTTAATATTCTCACATCTGTCAAGTTTTCCACGAAAATGAAAGACATTAGATTTTCTTTTTCCTTTAATTTCCTCCTATTTTTGGATTCGATAATTGTTTATTATTTAACATATGATGGAGAAAGAAAGGAAAAACTCTTTTTTTTTGTTACTGTGAACGGAAAATCCCATGAAAATTTTAAGAAATTCCATCCTCGAGCCTTTTTTTGATCGATATTGAATAAGAAAGTTTCATAATAAACAAAAGAAAACTATGAAATTATGATATGAATTGTATGAGAAGAAAAAATTATGTTTAATATAATTTTCTTTCTTTATTGAAATAATAACAAAAAAATTACAAATTTTAAACAAAAAAAGAAAAAAAAAGTTGAAACTTTTTCATTTGATTTTTTTTCTATTTCTCTTCTTTTGCAGACAAACGACTCAAAATGCACAGGACAAATGATATTTTTTTCTCCGGTGGAAGATTTACTTCATGTGTTATATTTAAAAGAAAGTTAGACATTTGTTTCGTGAATTAAAAAAAACAAGGAAAGAAACTCGAAATACAATATCTAATTAAATTTATTATCTTCCCACGTAACAAACAGATACCTAATTGTTTTTTTTGTGAAGAAATTCTTTTGAATGATAATTCTTTTTCTCACTCTGTAATAAGCCCGTTAATACTTATCTTTGAACTTTAATTTGATATTAAAGTTTATTCGTCAATTAAGTTGTAAAATTAATGACGAAAATTCATTGCCCACAGTTAATAGTATGAAAAGACTGCAAACTAATAATTCAATTTGAAGAACAGAAAAAAAAAGCTTTCACATTTTCCAAACAGACTTTTTCATCCAATAATTATATGAGGAAATAAATCCAATAAATTGAAGGTTTTAGTGGTGGTGAAAGCTCTGATGAAAAAAATAAGAAACAATATAAACAATGACTTCAAAAAGTTGTAATAATAATTGTAATAAAATTAGAAATATACATGAAAAACAATGTCATGAAGAAATCTTATTGTATAACAGACTACATAGAAGTTCCTTTTTTTTCTATTTTTCTGTTTCTTGGAATATTTAAGAGACATTTTTTTTCGTTTTGATCTTGTTAAATATAATAGAATATTAGATTAGTGATTAAACACACCACACACTGATTAAATTTGTAGATTTTGAAGAAACTTTTTTGCATTAAATCCATCTTCAAACAAAAAACCTGCGGCACACATTCTTTCTATCAATTGTTAATGAAGTTTTTTTAAACATTTTTCTATTTTTCAGATATTTATTAATTTTATTATTTTTCATCTTTATAAAACCATTTGAAGAGGATATTTTTTTACAGTTGAAAATTTTGAAATGATTCTTCGTGAATTTCAGCTTAGTTGCCTTCACCAAACTTTCACTTGGTCAATTTGTTTTCCAGGGTGGAAGATTTTTTTAATTTTTACTGCTGGGTAGAACAAAGAAATGTGTGCAGTAAACCATTATAAAACACCTCGACGAACCATTTGAAATGACAGACGATGCGACATTTTCAAGTCTGTCACTTCAGTGCTCACAAGATTTCTGACTTCTTATTTGCTTAGCAGTTCATGTGCTCTCGATGGGAAGCAGTTTAAGTCAGCATAAAGTGACAGTTCCGTTATTTTAACTTTGCCCTATATATTCTTTGGCTTCTAAGGATACTTTTTCTTAGAGCTTGACTTGTTAATAATTTTAGTGATCGAATATCCTTTCGTCATAGAAATTATTAGCAAGAAATCAATATCATTTCCATGGTTTTCACCATTGAAGCTGACAAATTTTCCGGAAAGCTAAGCAAGTTTCACTTGATTCTTAGCTCCAGCCTCCATAATGATTCTGCGGATTTTTACAATGCACTAAGTAGTGGAAAATTGACATGTCTTTTGTATAACTGTCAAGGAATTTGATGGCGGTAATGCTTTGATAATATTCTTTATCTTCTTGGATGTTTGACATGGCTGGGGAATTTGGAACAGAGCGTGATCTTCCTCCAAAAGTGGATGTTGAATTCTATATCCACTGCGAACCAACTGATATGATTGTTCTGTGATTTTAGATCTAAAAGAGAAAAAGAGCCGTCAGTACCGATTCTGACAGTTGTGCTTCTACCTACCTTGGTAGGAATACTTTTAAAAATTGTGTAGTTTGGCTTGCTTCTACTGAAGATATTCAGCTGAACATATTCAGCTTGTGTGACTGACTTTCTATCAACTGAAACCTTTTTTACAGTTTTTCTAAGAACATCTTCTGTGTCACTATCAACTTCTCCGTGAAATTAATAATTACCGCTTATAACCTTGATATTTTATCAAAACTTTGATATCTTCATTTACTCGCGTATTGTGCGCATCGACTCAAACCAGTCACAAGTTACGATCTCTGTTCACAGTGAGGAATTTATTCTCGTATAATATTAGTAAAAAAGAAAAATTAATGAAAAACTGTCAAAAATCGTTTATAATGAATGAGAATCTCTTCACGGCTTAGTTGACTATCAAACGAGAATGATGCAGTAAAGTATTCATGGAAATATTTTGGTTAATGTCTGCATAGCACTAAAAAAAGTGTAGGTGATTGTTTTAAATAATTTTATGCAATTTTGAATGAACAAAACAGTTTAAATTAGACATAAATTGAATATGATTAGAGTAAAGCTAATAATTGTGAATATTTGATAATGAAGAAGAAGAATTCTTATGAATAGTCAAGAAAAAAAAGTAATTTGTCGACATTTCTGCGACATTTTTTATTATACGAATCGATATTTCAAGAGGAATCCAAATCGAAAAACATTTCTTCGATATGCAATAATAAAATTAAAGTGTTAAGTTGCTACGTTAATTTGCTTCTCATGTAGCATTCGTAATAATAGTTTTCTGCAAGTGATTTAAAAGATGAGACGAAAACCTGTCCATTCGACCATCTTGATTTTAATGTGTAAAGTGGAAATTTACAAAATAATAGAAACGAAAAGAGAAGAAAAAAACCAAAAGAATGAAAGAAATTTATATGAAAGGAGAGAATAAAAGAATGCAATGTGAATGAAGTGTTAGAATTTCATGCAATTTTCCACTTTAGAAATGTGATTTGTAGACGACAACAGTGAACAAAATAAAAAGTGCATAAATTATCGCGGTTAATTAAGATGCATATTTGCGAAAGAAAGTTTCATTCTCATTCTGTTTCTTTCATTCCCTTCTTCCCTTTCTCCCTTCACAAGTGAAAAAAAAATATAAGAAACAAGTCAATTCTAAATGCGATTTTATATTTTTTTTCTTTCTTTCATCGCTTTAGGGTTCACATTCTGTTTTGCATACTTATATCTACGTCCAAGTACACCCTCACGATATCCATTTTAATTTGAAAAACAAAGCATTTAGAACAAGCGGCACAAAAATAAAAATCAATTTTCTTAAACCTGCAACATAAAAGAAAAAGAAGAAGAATAAACATAAATAATCTTCTTCCCATGAAGCACAACACCGTGAGCGCAGTTTATATGCTTAAGTAAATCAAACAAACAGAGACGCATAAGAAAAGAAGAACAAGAAATTTTGATTTTAGTTTGAAATCGCAAATAATATGACCGTCCGAATAGCTTTGCATCAAATTACATCATGCACAGCTTTAGTTTTCCTACTCGCTCTCTTGATTAAAATCAAATCATCAGCAACATCAAATGTGATATTGTCACAGTATCAATTACAAAAGAATGATTCGTATTTTACACATTTGGTGTACGACAAAAAGCGCTCGTGCTTGTTTGCTGGCGCAACAAATCGGATTATTCAGCTCAACAAGAATCTTACAGTAATTAATACGAGTACGACAGGGCCGAAGCAAGACAGTCCGGTTTGTCATGCAGGTGGTTGTCCTGATGACGTTGAGACTGTCGAAACAAATGATTTCAATAAGATTTTAATCTTAAACACTTTCGGTGATACTTTGATATCATGCGGTAGTCTTCATCAAGGTGCATGCGAAATTTACGATAATCTCAATAATTTTCCCAAATCCTCCAAATACATTGAACTTCCATTGGTCGCAAATGACGAGAATTCAAGCAGTTATGCATTCATCGGTCCATCACGTTATACAGCATGGCAACGTGAAGACATTTTATATGTTGGCACAACATTCACAAATGTCGGAGATTATCGTGACAATGTTCCAGCGATTGCATCACGTAAATTGGATGATTTAAATTATGCTGAATTTTCAATTCAACAATCAAATATTAACATCGATGTGAAGTATCGTGATCACTTCCTTGTCAACTACGTTTATGGATTCAACAGCACTGATTATGCATATTTTGTGTTAGTACAGAAGAAGAATCATCTGGTGGAAGAAGCTGGTTTTCATACGAGATTAGCAAGAATTTGTGTCACCGATCCGAACTACGATAGTTACACGGAAATGACTTTGTCGTGTATGGTGAAAAATCAAGATTATAACATTCTAAGAGATGCTAAAATAACCGAAGCTGGTTCAAGACTTGGACAACAACTTGGAATTAGAAAGGAAGACCAAGTGCTGATTACAGTTTTTTCACCAAGCAAAGAAATTTCTTCCGAGACACAAAATGCTTCAGCAATTTGTTTATACACTTTGAAAGACATCGAAGAAATGTTTAATGAGAATATTCATTTGTGCTTTAATGGAACGATTAAGGATCGAAATTTGGAATACATTAGCGGATCGATTCTTGATGGAAAATGTCCGTTTGGATCGATTGGAAATATTCATGACTTTTGTCATGCGGGACTTAAAATTTCTGGTGTTGCTCCAATTGTTTCAAAAGCGATTTTCAATTTTGAAAGTGAGTCGGTCACTTCGATAACAACAGCAATGACGGGTCCACATAATGTCGCTTTTCTTGGAACATCGGAAGGAAATATTAAGAAAGTTGTGATCTCAGATCCATCAGCTGGTGAATATGATCGAGTTGAAGTTGATGCTGACAATTCCATACTTCCTGACACAATGGTTTCGCCCGATCAAGATTTTCTTTATGTTTTATCGCGACAAAAAATCACAAAAATGAAAATTGAAAATTGCGCTTCACATACAACATGCTCAAGTTGTCTTGAATCGAAGGATCCGTTTTGTGGATGGTGTTCATTGGAGAAACGATGCACAGTTCGAAATGCATGTCAACGTGACACAAGCGCATCACGTTGGCTCTCAATTGGTATTGGACAACAATGCATTGACTTTGAAACTGTTATTCCCGATCGAATTCAAATCAATCAAATGTCATCCGTCAATCTTGTGATAAAAACTCTTCCCGAATTACCATCGAATGCAAAGTATAAATGTGTTTATGGTAATTCAACGCCACCAATTGATGCAACAGTCACTGATAATGGATTAATATGCCAGACCCCGCCGCTTAAATATCGTCCAAATATTGAACCAGGAAAGGATCACATTCTTGTGCCATTGTCAGTTCGTTCAAGGTGAATTGAATTATTTAACATTAAATTAATCGAAAATAATTTTTCATTTCTTTCTTTCTTCAATTTAGTGAAACAAACAAGGATTTTGTTTCAAGAAATTTTGCTTTCTTTGACTGTTCCGTGCACGATTCGTGCTTTAAGTGTCTGAAATCCCAATGGAGTTGTAATTGGTGCATTTATGATAATAAATGTGTCGTTCAAAACACCACATGTCGTAATACTGGCAACATCATTAATGCTGAAAATGTATGTTGACATTAATTGATTACAAATTCATATTAAAATGTTTAACATGATAAGAGGATGGTAGGAAATTTAAATATTTCCCTGTTCTCTACTTAATTGCAAGTGGATAATGTAATTAGTTGTAGTTAACTTAAATCTCATGGGTTTAATACAATTCCTGAGTACTAAAAGAGTTTAAAACTTCAACTAGTTACGAGCCCCTCTGCTTAATCACGATTTCAGTTTTTCTTAAAATCCTTTATTAAACATCTTTCCTTCTATTTACCCATCAATAGCAATGTCCTCGCATAAAACCACCGAAAAATGAAATTCTATTGCCGAACAAAGTGCCAAAGGAAATTAAACTGGAAATAATCAACTTACCACGCCCGCAAAGTGCCCACTCAGGATTCTTGTGCATCGTCAATATTGAAGGTGCTCATATGATTCTACCAGCACGTATTGAAGCAAATAAGTTTATCGTTTGCGATAAAACACCGGTAAGTGTTGAACATTCCCCTTCTTTGTTATGTGGGTGGAAGATATGGGTGGAAAATCAAATTAAAGTTAGGTAAGAATGTCATTGAAATCTCATCTGATGACATTCTCTGTTACGACATTAAAAAAAGAAAAAGTTCTTATGCAGAATGGAAAGTTCCATTTTTCCACCCACAAACTGTTGAACTCAAATAACAATTTTCTAACGATTACATCAACCAACAAATTTCTATGTTTTCAGTATTCTTACGAAGCCAACACAAACGAATACAAGGCGAAAGTTGATGTGACATGGAACCGAAATCATTACATCGACACCATCAGTATAACACTCTACAAATGTGATGTTCTTGGATCTCATAAGGAGCATGCTGATTGTAGTTTATGTGTGACACGTGATCCAAAATATCAGTGTTCATGGTGTGATAAACAATGCGTGTTTAACGATACATGTATCCAGGGAAGTGCTTCTGAATGTCCAAGACCGAAAATATTCTCAATTAAACCATTAAGTGGACCAATTGAAGGTGGAACTTTGGTGACGATTGAGGGAAGTAATTTGGGAATTCGTGAAGAAGATGTGAGAGGAAAGATAAAAATTGGAAACGTTCCATGTGAGTTAGTTAACTATGAGATTTCCGTGAAGATTGAATGTCGTACTGGAGCCGTTGATAAAGAGGCAACAGCGACAGTGAAAGTTGGCAACGATGCAGGCGTCACTGAATCAACAAACATTTACTTCCAATATAAAGACTTTCGTGTTGATAAAATTCTTCCAACTGTTGGGCCACAATCAGGCGGCACAAACATCTCAATTTATGGTCGTCACTTGAACATTGGCTCAAGTGTCATCGCATATCTTGACGATTACATTTGTCATATTAACATGTCACTGGCGACAAATGATCATCTCAATTGCATAACAACAGCATCACGTTCTGTTGAACATATTCGTACATTGACATTGATTGTTGACTTGGCAAATCGAACACTTCAATGTAAGACAACAAAATATCACAATTCGAATGAAATTTCTTCGTCAAATTATGGAAGTCGTCGGGGAAGTGTTTGTAGTATTTTTAACTACACAATGGATCCAAAAATCATGCAAATCAAACCTTTGAAGAGTTTTAAAAGTGGTGGACGAATGATAACAGTTCATGGTACGAATCTTCATACAATTCAAAAGCCACAAATGGAAGTGATTTTCGGTGAAGAAATTATTAATCGAACTGACTGCACGGTCATCAATTCAAATCAAATGGAATGTCCATCGCCATCCGTTCAGGAGAAATTCAAATCATATTTCTTATCAACAAAGAAAATAATGAAACGAAATGTGATGATAAGTAAGGAAGATGACGAGATTGTCATTCCAACATCAGCCTACATGGCATCGTCATCAGCTTCATCATCATACGCTGCAATTCATGAAACACAATTAAACTTTCAAATCAGTTTCATAATGGATAATGTGAAGTCAGTGAGAGATTTGAACAAACATTTCCAACATATTCGAAGTAATTTAATTTATGTTGACGATCCAATCTTCTTTCCATTTCAAAACTCGATAAAACTTTATAAAGGCGACACTTTAGTAATTGAAGGTGAGAATTTGAATCTTGCATGTGATGAAAGTGACGTTATTGTGACAGTTGGCAAACTCAAATGTAATGTCACAAGTTTAGCTTTGACGCAGTTAGTTTGCATTCCACCTGAACAACAACCAGAATCAACAGATGAAAATGGTTTTGAGAATGACATTGACTTGCCTTTAGTGGTGATTCGTGTCGGTCAAAGACTTCGATTTCCATTAGGATACTTGAAATATGAATTATTAAAGCCGTATGCATTTTCACAAGCAATGATTGTGATTGCAGCATCGACATTTGTCTTGGCGATTGTTCTCGTCTTTATTCTTGTGATTTATCGTCGAAAGACGACACAAGCTGAACGTGAATATAAAAAGATTCAAATACAAATGGACACACTTGAAAGCAATGTTCGATTAGAGTGCAAACAAGCATTTGCTGAACTTCAAACTGATATCTTAGATTTAACAGCTGATCTTGAAAATGCAGGCATTCCAACATTAGACCATGTCAATTACATTATGAAAGTTTTCTTCCCTGGAGTTTCCGATCATCCAATTCTTAATGGACATAAAGGACGAATCAACATGCTACGAACTAATTACGATGCTGCGATGCTTCAATTCGAACAACTAATTAACAATAAATTCTTTTTATTGACATTCATTGAGACATTGGAAGCTCAACGAACGTTTAATATTCGCGATAAAGTCAACGTGGCGTCACTGTTGATGATTGTGTTGATGAATAAAATGGAATATGCGACAGATATTCTTAAATGGTTACTCCTTCGTCTCGTTGATAAATCTGTGATGACGAAACATCCTCACCTTATGTTACGACGTACGGAAAGTGTCGTTGAAAAAATGTTAACGAATTACATGGCGATTTGTATGTACAATTATCTTCGTGAATATAGCGGCTCGTCGCTCTTCCTTTTATACAAAGCGATTAAGCATCAAGTTGAGAAAGGCTTGGTTGATGCCATTACACATGATGCGAGGTATTCGCTGTCTGAAGATCGTTTACTTCGTGAACAGGTCGACACGAACAATGTGACGCTTCACATTCTGCAAGATGATCTTGAAGATAAAGTTCAATGCAAAGTTCTTGATCAAGATACAATTACACAAGTTAAATCGAAGATTCTTGATGCACTTTTTAAGAATACTCCATTTTCAATGCGACCATCAGTGCATGATGTTGATTTGGAATGGCGTCATGGACGTGGAGGACATTTGACACTTCAAGATGAAGATTTAACAACGAAAACGTTGAATGGATGGAAACGTGTAAATACATTGGCTCATTATGGTGTGAAAGAGTCGGCTGTGATGTCGCTAATTGCACGTCAACATGATTCATTTAACAATATTAATTATAGTAGTAATAAAAATATGTATCCGAATTGCTATTACATCAATAATACTCAATCGCATGTTCTTATAAATGGTGTACTCGATACGACTGGAATGCATCATCATCATCATCCGCAACTTATAAATCAACAACAGACATTGACGCAGGGAAGTCATAATAAGCAACAATATTGTAGAGTTTATCATTTAGTAAAGTCGAATATGGATGAACATTACTTTGGTACATTCACTGGAAAAAATCAACAACATCATCCATTCCTTCCACCATCAAATGCCATGACAGTTGAACGAACACATAAAGCCATTCCAGAAATTTATTTAACACGACTGCTGGCAACAAAAGGAACTGTACAGAAGTTTGTTGATGATTTCTTCATGACGATTTTAACAGTTAATGAGAAATTGCCGCCTGCTGTCAAATGGCTTTATGATCTTCTTGATGATGCTGCAAGACGACATCCAGAGACAAATGATCCGAAAATTATTCATGCATGGAAGTCAAATAGGTGAATATTTCATTTATATAATTAATTAGAATAAGAATTTTAATTGAATTTTTCTTTATAGTTTACCTTTGAGATTTTGGGTGAATTTTATTAAGAATCCCGATTTCATTTTTGACATCAATAAGACAGTAACCGTGGATGCGTGCCTAAGTGTCGTTGCTCAAACGTTTATGGACGCATGTTCAACAAACGAGCATCGACTTGGAAAAGATTCGCCATCGAATAAATTGTTATTTGCCAAGGTGAGAATTTAACATTTTTATTATAGTGAAGTATCAAAATTTGCTTGTGAACCTTACACTTCCGCGTTCACAAGTTGGATTAAGCTAACCATATGGACAACAATAACTTTTAATTCATTTGTACGTTTATATTTATTTCAGGATTTACCCCAGTATCGTGATATGGTATCACAATTTTATGCTGATATAGCTCGTTTACCTCAAATTAGTGATCAAGAAATGGGCACGTCCATGCAACAACTTTCAATACAACAGAATGATGAGTTCGATACGATTGCGGCTTTAAAAGAACTTTACATTTATGTGACAACGTACAAGGAACAAGTAAGTTTAAGAAAGAAATTAGGTACGTCAATGACAGATACTTAAAAATATTTTCTTCTTTCAGATTATTGAATCTCTAGAAATGGATGTTAACTGCAAGAAACTTCATCTAGCGAACAAGCTCGAAAATGTCGGGATAACGCTTGATGGCGACGATTGCTGACAAATAAATGACTCAATTCATGATTTTAATCTATACGACTGTAAATAATTGAGATTTTAATGATGATAAAGATAAACCTTAATTTTATTTGATGATATGAATAAGATAAGTAATGAATTAACAAACTTTTTAAAGAAAAACAATTTTTAACGTTTAAGTCATGAACGAGATTAAAAGAAAACTTTTTCCTCTTAAATGATGATGATGATGATTGATAAAAAGAAATTTAAATCAAATAAGAAAGAGAAAAAGTAAGTTTTATAAATTTTAAACGATACTTTATTGAAGAATCATTTTAAATTTGATGATGAAAGTGATTAGAGAATTTTATGCCAGCGCTTTTAAATGAAAAAAAAGGAAACAAATTTTTTTAATTCCTTTAAATTCTTTCCAATTGTGCAAGAAAGTTTAGAAGTTTAGTATGGAAAACATGGAAAATACTCTCATTTCTTATAATAATTAAATAAGCCGATGATGAACCCCACGATCACGTGTGAAAATTAAGTTCTTAGATTACTCGAAACAATGAATTAAGAAACATGACAAATTTAGTTTTTCTTTTCCGTTCATGGCCAATACTTAAAAGTTAAGAGAGTGAAGCATTTATTTAGAACTGGTGTGAACAAAAAATATTTTTACTTCTCATTGTAATGAATTTCATAGCCACAATATGCATTTGAAATGTATGATCTAATCATAAAAGCCGCCGATATTTGAGTTTGACTTTTATTCCTCTAATACTTATTTAGTAGCATTGATGACAAGATTTTCCTTTACATTTTAAACTCAAAATACTTGCAATAGAAATACTATTATGAGTTTGAAAATTTTAGCTTGTGATAAACTTTTAAGGTATTAATTAATTAATTATCTACTATCTACTATTATATTTTTTACAAAACATGAAAGAAAACAAAAAAGGTTTTAAGAAGAAATAAAAATTTGATGAATGTCAGCTAATTAAAATAGAAAATATCTTTTTTATTCTTAGTTACCTATTTATGCATTATTTCATCTTGTGGTTGTGTTGTTGTTCTTTCTGTATGTCAACGACGACGTTTTAAAAAGATTTCTCAAATTCATTCAAATTTCAGCCGGGCGTGAAGTGACTTGTCTCAACTTCATTCTAAGCCGGCGACGCAGTTTTTTGATGTTTTCTTTTCTTCTTTATTTCTCGTATTGAAATAAAATTCATAGTAGGGAAAGATTAAAAGTAGCGTCACTTAATTTAGTGGAAAATTCCATTTTCTAGTGATTTCTGAAGATATTATCATAGTGAAACATTTAAAAAAGGCTTTGTAGTAAACACCAAACTTCCTGATTTCCCTTTTTACAATCATCACCCTTTTCCCACATACACATAAACACTTCGATGGCTTAGAATAAAATAAATTCAACAAAAATTATTTTTTCCTAGTCATTCGTACTCCGGTCTTCGTGAAATTAAGAAGCAAAGCTGCTGAGTTAATTTCGTGTTGAAAAACAGAATAAATTCTTGAAAGTAGTGTGGAAGTTATCGTGAATTCTTATCGGATTAAAAATCTTCAACTATGTCAGCTACCGACAATCAACTGAGTGACTTTAAAAAGTCCCAAAAGGTACGATGAACTTTGATTCCTCGCCTTTATCGGTGATTTGAATTTTATATAATAATAATCTTCATCGTCGTTGTATTGAATTATTTGTTTTCCATTTCTAACAACTTCAAATTGCCTCATCTCCCCACACACATTCTCGAAAGGAGCTGCTGGTCAGAATATTTTAAAGAATTTAAGAATGTAAAGTAAAGTTTGATAAAGAATTCAAATGACCAGAACAACAAAAGAAAACAACAACAAAATGAAAAAAAGGTCGAGAATATAAATCAGTCAATTAGTTAGTTATATAACATGACAGAATGATCGCCATCTGATCCAACCGCAAATTTAAAAACGTAATTAATATCTTTCCTTCCCTCTCCCTCTTATCTTATCACAAGAAAATAAAAACATTTAATAAACGCGTAACGATTTTCTAGAAAAGACGACACGCTCCGTCATAAGTCGTTTCAATTATCATATCATTTAAAATCTTTCGTTTGTATTATTCGCTTTGATTTCCTCTTTTAATGCAACGTCATTAGAAGAAAATGAAAGAAATACATGAAAGTTGCTTTAATTATAGTGGGAATATTACCAAAAATAACCATCAAAAAGCATTCCAAACAGGTTTCGACTTCTCTGTTGTTAATCTCCACCTTAACTCTTATTTCAAGTTCGACTTTACACTTGTCTTTGACAACATCAAACAGTTTTCTTCATTCACATTCTTACATATTTTTACCAGTTCCATTAATAATTCCAGTCATTTCTTAATCAACTGGAGATTTTTCAACCACAAAATGAAGAAAGAAATGCAAAAAAAATCTCGCGTGGTTCTTTGTTAAGCTGTAACTGTAATCACGTTTTGTTATCTTATCAATTGCGATATTTAATTCACTTGCTTACAGATAATCAAAGATATTTGTGTGTTTGTGTTGCTTTCATTTCATAATTTTCTTTTATTATTTGTTCATCAAGTCTGAGAGACTTCCAAACCATTAAACCACTTTAACCGATTTTTAAATGTTGTTGAAGTCGTTCTTATGTAAGAGAAAATTTGTTGAATAGCCTCGATTATGACTTTGGCTTTAGGGGTTTTAAAAGAACAGAAGAGAAGAACAAAGCGCATGGAATTAGAATTACTTTGCTGGTCTGGGTAATAAAAATCGAAGGCCACACAAAAAAAATTAATTAGTCATGAATTAACGTAATAAATTTCTTGTCTATTTTTAATTTGAATAATAGAATGGTCCTGGTGTTGCGACACTTGCAAGTGGAGCACCAATTGGTGTTAAAACTGCAACCCAAACTGTCGGACAACGTGGACCTGTCTTACTTCAGGACATCAACTTCATTGATGAAATGTCGCATTTTGATCGCGAAAGAATTCCCGAACGTGTTGTTCATGCTAAAGGTGCTGGTGCTTTTGGTGTCTTTGAAGTCACTCATGACATCACAAAGTACACAAATGCGAAGGTTTTCGAAAAAATTGGAAAACAAACAGTAAGTTACTGTTCTTTATTTGGTTGAGTTGAGAATGAATTTAATTTTTAAATATTCATTTCATTAGCCAATGGTTGCTCGTTTTTCAACTGTCGGTATGTATGCTTTCTTATCTCTTTCTGTCTTATCAATGTTTATGGTTAAAAATAATTTTTTTACTCTCGCCACATTTGCTTATTAAACAACAAACAAATCAACTTAAGGTGGTGAAAGTGGTTCAGCTGATACAGCTCGTGATCCTCGCGGATTTGCCTTAAAATTCTACACTGATGATGGTGTTTGGGATTTGGTTGGTAATAACACGCCAATCTTCTTCATTCGCGATCCAATTCTTTTCCCAAGCTTCATTCATACTCAGAAGAGAAATCCACAAACACATTTGAAAGATCCTGACATGTTTTGGGATTTCATCTCGTTAAGACCTGAGACAACACATCAAGTTATGTTTTTGTTTGGCGATCGTGGAACGCCTGATGGTTATCGTTTCATGAATGGGTAAAATTAATTAATTTTATTACCGGTTATCAAGTTGTAATGTAATTTATTTTAATCAGCTACGGCTCGCACACTTTCAAGTTGATTAATGCAAAAGGCGACGCACATTATTGCAAATTCCACTTTAAGACCGCTCAAGGCATTAAGAACTTACCAACTGAGAAAGCTGACGCTTTGGCTGGTTCCGATCCTGATTATGCAATTCGTGATTTGTTTAATGCAATTGCTAAGGGCGAATTCCCATCATGGAATTTGTTCCTTCAAGTCATGACATTCGAACAAGCGGAGAAATATAAATACAATCCATTTGATGTCACGAAGGTCTGGTCACAAAAGGAATATCCTTTAATTCCAGTTGGTCGCATGACATTGAATAGAAATCCTAACAATTACTTCGCTGAAGTTGAACAATCGGCATTCGCACCGTCACATTTAGTTCCTGGCATTGAACCAAGTCCCGATAAGATGTTGCAAGGACGTTTGTTCTCTTATGCTGACACTCATCGTCATCGATTGGGCGCTAACTATTTGCAGTTGCCAGTTAATTGTCCATATCGTGTCAGTGTTAAGAATTATCAACGTGATGGTCCAATGACATTCAACGATAACCAAGGCGGAGCTCCAAATTACTATCCAAACTCGTTTGAAGGTAAGGAGAAAAATAAGAAGAGAAATTCTCTTGATTTGCTTTATGATCGCGTTCTTCGTTTCTTAATTTATTTCTTTCCATAGGTCCAGAACCATCTTCACGTACCGTTAACTTACAACAACCATACAAAGTTTCTGGTGAAGTTTATCGATTTGACAGTGGCGACGAAGACAACTTTAGTCAAGCGACGATCTTCTGGAATCAAGTTTTGGATGAAGCAGCACGCAAACGTCTCGTGTCTAACATTGCCGGTCATTTGGTAAACGCTAAAGCTTTCATTCAAGAACGTGCAATTGGAAACTTTGCTAAAGTTTCGTCTGAATTTGGAAAAGCATTGACTGAAGCTATCAAGTTGAAGAAATCGGCTAAAATGTAAATTTTGATTCTTTTGAATTTATTTTTTTGATTTTCTTTTTACATTACCATTAAATATATTTTATGCGTTTCTAATGGGCATTTAGCATAGTTAATATATTATGCAATGTAATAATGGGGGTCAATGCAAATATCTCGTCACTTGATGATTACATCTTAATTAAAATAATTGAACGATGACCTTTTATGGCTACTAAGAACGTAACAATCATCGAATTTGATGATGATGAATCTTAGGTACAATAAAAAGTCGTCTACTATTAACAATAAGATATAAATTATTCATTTGACCCCACCAATCCTCACTTCATTCCCTCTTATAATTGAGAATTTTTTTTATATTGGAAAATTAGAACAAAAACATTTTTGGTGAAAGTTTACAATGAAAGTGAAACAAATAAAAATTTTTCATAAAAATTAAATTTTCTTTTTTATTTTCTGCGACTTATCAAATTATTCATTAGATATTTTATTTATCTAAGGCATCTTGCGTATATTTATGAAAAAAAACGAATAATAATTCTTAAACGAACTTCTAAATTAAAAATCTGAATAATCAAAAGCTCTGAGGGAAATTGGAATATATTCCAATTGGCGGCGCTGTAATCGCAAATCTCGTGGTCGGAAATAAATCTCGTGCACGGAATCATTTCAAACTTTGATTGATCTTTTGACCGAGAACGTTCCAATTGGCGGCGCTACGATCGAAATGTTTACACGGAGAAATTATCTGACACGGAGAAATTTTGCATGTGCATTTTGTATGGGAGGTCAAATCCGTGCGAACCGTCGGGGTACGAGGCAATTAATTTATAATTCTCGAGACAGCATAAACTTAAACCTCCCGAGTTTTGTATGGAAGGTCAAATCCCCTCAGGGTTGTGTAGGGGGCACGAAGGATCGAGCAGATCAATGAGGGGAAATGTTAACAATCAGCATTCTGCTTCTGTTGAGAGGATTGTTGTTGACGATATTTCTGACTATACTTGTAGAAATCAGAAATCTCATAGCTTTTAATCTCTTCCTTGTAAGGCTTCCACGAACCTTCTTGAATTATTGTCACATTTTTAGGTGATTCAACTTGAAGAATCGGTGGCGTATGTTGCATATGAGCGAGAATATTATTTTCAATGTCACGATTGGAGATTGATGATCGCGTCGATTCAGAATATCTTAGTTTTGATTTGGGTGGGATATTTGGAGGGTGATGATGATGATGATTCGTACTGTTGGCATTAGCCAAAGGATTTAGATAAATGTTCTCCGAATGATGAATTGATTTAAATTGATGACCATTAGACGTCATTGATGGATAATTGTTCTGCTGTTGTTGCTGCTGCTGTTGGAAATGTTGTGACATGATTTGCTGTTGAATACTTTTCGATGATGGTGATGATTGCATATTTTCATAAACCTGATGATTGTTATTTATGTGATCAACAACGGTTGTTGATGTTGTTGTTGGAGAATCAACTCGTGGACGATATAACTGCTTTGGAGGATCAACATCAAGTGAAGTCTCAGACCTTAAAAGAATACTTTGTTGATGTTAGAACGAATTCAAAATTAAAACGAGAAAAACAAATCAACTCACCAAACTTTCTCCTTTTTCTTATTTTCATTGCTGTTTCCAGACGAGATGCTCACTGAGTCATGTTGTTGTTCATTGTCATGTTTGTGCATAAACTCAAAGTTCCCAAGTGAATTCGATTTTTTTGACTGAAAATAAAATGAAATTACTTATTGAAAGTATGTTTAAAGTTAAGAAATTCGAGAATTTCTTACCATATTTGTCGGCGGTGGTGGACTCAAAGGATATTTATTATCAGATATCCATACTCTTTGATTATTCTGATTAATCGTCCAATAACCACCGAGACCAGCTGAATGTGCTGGCGTGTAATGATTCGGACTGTGATGATTATTGTTGAGCGTTTGTGCTTTTTGAAGTTGTCTTATCCTCATTGAATCATCTTGTTGCTGTTGCTGTTGCATTTCATGTTGATATTGTTGATGAAAACTATGCAATCGATGAATAAATTTATTTTCGCTTTGATGAAGTATTCGATTTGACGATGGCGGACTGAGAGGTGACAAAAGTTGATGATGACTGTTGCTGGTGTTAAAGTATTGATTATGTTGATTCATATTGTTGTTGTAATAGTCTTGGCTACTTATCGATTGATTATCGCTGTTGATCTTAATATTCTTCAGACTTTGACTGCACAATGGAATTTGATGATTCACGTTTTGAGGATTTTGTAGAGAAAAGTTTGATGGAGTCGGTGATTCATTCTTTTGCTGATGAAATTCATAATCGAATCGAGTGTCATGACGTCCTCTTGGACTTCCCATATTACCATTAATATTATTATTAGGTAATGTTTTTAAGGATGTGAGAGACGATGCTGATGATGGCGATGGTTGTACTATAAAAGTGTTTGACGATCCCAATGACGATGTGGTTGATTTCATTGAGCTTCTTCGTTCAGACATTAAATTACTTGCATTTAAAATATGCAAATTCTTCGGATTGTTGCCAACCATCGCTAATGTGTTCTTTACAAAACGATTCTCGCATCGATGCAAGTCAATGTCGTCTTGTGACAATGGCCGTGTTGTTGATTGCTGGTGCCTTTGAATCAGACTGATGCTTTCATTAATTTGTGAAATCTTTTGTTGTGATCCATCGTATGTCTGTTTATGTGTGCGTCTAATTGATTTCGATTGCAAAGGGTCATTAGCGATGCGGAACGAAGCCTGCGAAATTTGTTGTTGCATTTGGCGCTGAAGGAGAAGTTTGTTGATTTCTTCATCGTTGAATATTTGATAGTCTGGCACTCTAAAGCTGCTTCCTACTTTCTTTCTTAATGTGGATTGTGATGTAGTTGCACCTGAATGCGTTGAAATGAGATCCAAATTGTTACCAATCAGTGTAGCCTCCTAAAATTACATAAAAATTATTAAAATTTGTGCAAATTTTTTTTATATTTTTTTACTACTTTTTGACAAATCTGATGAAGTTGCTCATATTTCTCGTTGAGCTTCTTCTCAAGTGCTTCTTTGCGCTGTTGCAATTGCTGATAGCGACTTGTTTGACTTTGCAAATCTTCACTCATTTTTGTTGTTGTAGCAATTGAAGTCGACATTATTTCATTTATTTATATCAAGATAATTTCGCTGGGATACGACAATCATAACATCACTTGTAATAAATTGAGGGTTTTAAATGAATCATTTTCATTCTAATTTTCAATTTAGTAAGAATAATAAATGCACAATAATGTTTGTAGATATTGCCCAAAATTAATGTTTCACAAAATATCTATGATAGTACAGATTTCACACCAAACTTGATAAAACAACTAAATAAGACACTCTTGAGAACTGATAAGACAAAAAATATTGAAACGAAAATAAGAAAATAACTCAAAATCTTAAAAAATACATAAAATTTATTATTAGGTATTTATTAATGAAGTTTGTTAGTATGAGTTGCGTACAATATGCACTTGAAAGTGATTTTAGATTTGCTTCCCAATCCCTTACAATAATCGTTATTTATCTAACCCTGAATAAAAATTTCGAAAAAGACGCGCAAAAAAAAATCTTAAAAAAAATGGAAAGCAATCGTGGTGGTGGTCATCTTGATAACAAAAGAGTGACACAAAATCTTTCTTCTTCAGAAATGTCATGAAAAGTAGCTACATTTATAAGGTAAGTTATAGTTTAATATATTGAGACATAATCGAAAATTAAAGTAGGGATTTGATTTATCTTCTGAACTGATTATTTCCCGCCGATTATTTGAAATATCGAAAGTTTTATTAATTACGCTAGAGGTCGTTCGTGTTTTATTACATGTTAAATATCTTCAGATTCGAAACTCGGCACTTTCGAAAAGTTTCAATTCTGTAAATATTTCTGAGTAAAATGTATTCATCATTATCAGCTCTTTCGAGAATCTCTCTTCAAGAAAAGGTTCTGGATACATTTGCCTACATATTTACAACTGTAGTTAAAAAGTCATCACAGCAATACGGTTGGTTTTTTAAATAAATATTTGTAAATTTTGAAAACAAACTTCATTTAATTTCAGTATTTATCAAGTTATTTTGTTGGAATTTAGTGAAATCTTTTATATTCTCGCCACAAAATATAAAAGACACAGAGGACATTAAAGTTAAGAATACAAACTCAAATCCGTTCAAAACGAGTTTTTAATATTCCTGAAAATTTTTTATCTTTGGTACTTTAATAAGCCTCAGCTTAATCAATTTTTAAAATGCGTGCCAAAGAGAATATCTTGAAAAAACAAGATTTGAATGCCGTAGTCGTTCTGGAGGACATCTTTTCTGACTTCAGAAACTGTCACGAGAAATGTCGTTTGTGTTTTAAAGAAGTTACCGAACAAGATTCAAGAATACAAATCACGGATGACATAGAGAAAAAGATTAATTCAGTCTTGCAAGTTCACTTGTCATTGGATGGAATGGGATCAGAATTTATATGTTCAAAATGTGAAAACAATTTAAATATTTCCCATCAGTTTACATTCAAAATAAATGAGAAATTAAAGTGTTATGGGAAGTTTAGTAGCAAAAAAGTTGACGATGCCGATGATGGACTACCAGTCCCATTTCAGGAGAATTTCATTAAAGTTGAAGATGAATTGAAATTATCAACAGAGATGGAGTTGACTTCACCAATAAATGAAGTCAAAGAAGAAAGTTCTGGAAATGGAAGTGCAACCGAACCTGATGAAAGTCAGAATAAAGAAGCAAATGAACCTGAAAAGCAGGATCTGTCAAATCCTCAGTTCATTTTAAGCGATAGTGATGGAAAAATATTAAAAAATGGTTACACGACCAAACCACGTCGTATAAGATATTTCAATACTAAATTTCAGTGCGATATTTGTGGAAAAGTAATGAAAACCAAAGCTAACATTGCTCGTCACATGAATACGCATAAAGATCTTAGAACAAGATATTATCATTGTCAAATTTGCGAAAGTTCCTTCTTTGATAAACATGGACTTAAAACCCATGTGATTGGTGTTCATGAAAAACCAAAACATCTTAACTGTTCATTATGTAGAAGAACTTTTAGGACTGAAAGAGGCTTAAAAAGTCATAAGTTACGTCCTTGTCGTTTACCTTGTGAGATCTGTGGGAAATCGATTGGAAAAAATGGACTCAAGGAACATCTGAATGTGATGCATTTTAAGATTAAACCATATGAATGCGATATTTGTGGGAAGAAATTCAGAAGTAAAACTGAAATTACTCATCATTTGAATACACATATTAGTCTAGAACACAGAACAAGAGATTACCAATGCGATCATTGTGAAGCATCTTTTTTCGATAAATGTGGACTTCAAAGACATACATTAAATATGCATGAAAAACCAGAGCATCTTACCTGTTCATTATGTAGCAGAACTTTTAAAACCGAGGAAGGCTTAAAAAATCATAAGTTACGTCCTCATCGTTTGCCTTGTGAAGTCTGCGGGAAATCGATTGGAAAAAACGAACTCAGGCGACATTTAAATACGGTACATTTCAATATAAAACCATATCAGTGCAATATTTGTGGTAAGAAATTCGGTAAAAAATCACACCTTACTAGACACGTGAATACGCACAAAGATTTTAGAACAAAAGATTTCCATTGTCAAATTTGTGAAAGTTCCTACTTTAATAAAGAAACACTTCAAACGCATATATTAAATAATCATGAAAGACCAAAGCATCTTACCTGTACATTATGTAGAATAACTTTTAAGACTGAAAGAGGCTTAAAAAGTCATAAGTTACTTCCTCATCGTTTACCTTGTGAGATCTGTGGGAAATCGATGGGAAAAAATGCACTCAAGATGCATCTGAATGTGATGCATTTTAAGATGAAACCATATCAATGCGATATTTGTGATAACAAATTCAGAAATAAAAATGAAGTTACTAATCATTTAAATACACATATTAGTCTAGAACACAGAACAAGAGATTATCAATGCGATCTTTGTGAAGCTTCTTTCTTCGATAAATGTTCACTTCGAACTCATACATTCAATATGCATGAAAAACAAAAGCACCTTATTTGTTCATTATGTAGCAAAGCTTTTAGAACCGAAGAAGGCCTAAAAAATCATAAGTTACGTCCTCACAAGGTAAACGAACCTTGTGAGATTTGTGGGAAATCAATTAGAAATCTTAAGCATCATCTGAATAAAATGCATTTCAATATTAAACGATGTCAGTGCGATATTTGTGGAAAGAAATTCCGTAAATCTAACCTTGCTCGTCACATAAGCACACATATTGGTTTGGGACCCAGAACGAAAGATTTCCATTGTCAAATATGTGGAAAATCCTTCTTCAGTAAACCTGGACTTAAAGCCCATACAAGAACTGTTCATGAAAAAAATTCCCTACAGATTCATCAGAATATGCATTAAGAGAGAAATTTTGCTTGTTAAATATTTTCCTGGATGTGAAAAGAAATTCAAAAGAAAATTTAAACTTAAAAACATTCTAATAAAAAATCCATGAACCATGTCCTGTTGGAAATGGATGTAAATACTCAGTAAGAAGAAAAGATTCCATGAAAAGACATTTAAAAAACTTTCTCGTGGAGAACCTGAAAATTATTGGAACAAGATTCGGACAATGAATTTTGTTTAAAAATTAGTTAGAAATTAGAATGAAGTTTGTTCTCGAAGGTTAAGAACTTGTGTGTTGATACCTAGCAACTTTGTATACTCTACACTAATTGACAAAACAGTTTAAAATTTAGCGAGTTTTTGAAATCATCAAACAATTCACCAATCTTTGAAACTTCATCAAGCCGATTATTATAAGTTAAGTTAGTTTGTATTTTACTATATAAGGAATTCATGAATGCTATTTTTTGCATTGGATATTCCAGTTAAAATGCCTCTTCTATATGTAGTTTCTCTGTTCTTTACTCTTTTTTTTATTTTAATGACATTCAAATCAACCTGTGATCATATGGAATTTTACACTGTTATGAACATCATATAACTGTTAAAATGAAAGTTTTGAATAAAATTTGATTAGGTACTTGTTATTCTGATCCTAAACATAATTGAGATCTCCTCATATAAAATATCTTTTTTAATACTTATTCGCTCATTTCAGACTGAAAATAAACACCAAAATAATCAATTTATCTCAACTTTTATCATAAGAGTTTACCTAATTGAAACATAACGCAAATCTCAAGTAAAAGTGGTTATTGAAAAGGTAAACATAAAATCAATTTCGTAGTAAGGTAAAATCAAACGTAAAAAACATGAAGTGTTTAGTTGTTTTGGATTTCGACTGGGTTTAATGATGAAGAGTTTAATTGTTGAACCTTTACGGTGATCATGATCGATATTTGTTGACTTCAAATTAAATTTTCTAGAAAACACAAGAGCGACACAAAATCTTTCTTCTGCAGAAATATCGATGAAAAGTAATTTCAATTATAAGGTAAGTTATTTTAATATATTGAGACATAATCGAAAAATAAATCCTACCTTTGATTTATCTTCTGCATAAATTATTTCCCGCGGATTATTTGAAATATCGAAAGTTAATAATAATTATGCTAGAGGTCGGGCGTGTTTTATTACATGTTAAATATCTTCAGATTCGAAATTCGCTACTTACTTTCGAAAAGTTTCAATTCCATAAATATTTCTTAGTTAAAGGCATTCATCATCATCAGCTCTCTCGAGAATCTCTCTTCAAGAAAAGTTTCTGGATACATTTGCCTACATATTAATAACTGCAGTTAAAAAAGTCATCACAGCAATACGGTTGGTTTTTCTAAATAAATATTTGTAAATTTTGAAGACAAACTTTATTTAATTTCAGTGTTAATCAAGTTACTTTATTGGAACTTAGTGAAATAGTTTATATTCTCGCCACAAACTATAAAAGACAAGGAGGACATTAAAGTTAAGAATACAAACTCAAATCCGTTCAAAACGAGTTTTTAATATTCCTGTAAAATATTTGAAACTTCAAAAGGCCTCAGCTTAATCAAATTTTAGAATGCGTGCTAAAAGGATTGTCATGAAAAAACAAGATTTGAAGGCCGTAGTGGTTCTGGAGGACATCTTTTCTGACTTTATAAACTGTCACGAGAAATGTCGTTTGTGTTTCAAAGACGTTACCGAGCGAGATTCAAGAATACAAATCACAGATGACATAGAGAAAAAGATTAATTCTGTCTTGCAAGTTCACTTTTCATTGGATGGAACAGGATCAGATTTTATGTGTTCAAAATGTGAAAACATTTTAAATGATTCTCATCAGTCCAAGTTCAGATCGGAAGAGCGTCGTGTAGGGAAAGAG